>JADRCD010211601.1:0-12577 GCA_019843815.1 Montemys delectorum | reverse complement strand
GAGCAGCTGAGGCTCGGCACAGTGAGAGGCCATGGAAGGCCATTGGTAAAGGTGCAGCCTCAGTTTGCAATTGATGGCCCAGGATTGAAGGTGTCATACAAAGGAGTTGAGGCTTGGCACCGTGAAGACAGTCTATGAGAGGCTATTGTTAAAGCCTAGTTATAACAGTGTTTTGGGAATGCCAGTACCATGCAGTGATCACCAAGGACAGCAGCAGCAATGGAGTACAGGCATCTGGAGCCCAGAAGACAAGATGTGTGCTACAATGGGCAGAGCTGGAGAAATGACCAAAGCCCTTAGAGGAGCCCAGAAAATTGTGAGTTGGATCCCAGACATTGGTTTTGCTTTTGATTGTGACTGTGCCCTGATATTTTTCCCTCTTAAAAGAAGACTGTATTTTAGTGGAGCCCACAGTTAAGAGACTTTGAATTTTAAAAGATATTGGACATTTTAAATTGATTGAACTTTTAATATGTAAAGACTGTGGGACTTTAGATCTTGGGGATGAATAAGAACATAAGTGTTGAGGCTTAATAGTGATGTGTTTGTGTGTCAAGTTGACAAGGGGTCAATTGTACTGGCTAGTTTTGTGTGTCAACTTGACACAGGCTGGACTTATCACAGAGAAGGGCGTTTCAGTTGGGGAAGTGCCTCCATGAGACGCAGCTGTGAGGCATTTTCTCAATTATCGATCAAGGGGGTAGGCCCCTTTTGGGTGGTGCCATCCCTGGGCTGGAAGTCTTGGGTTCTATAAGAGAGCAGGCTGAGCAAGCCAGGAGGAAGCAAGCCAGTAAGGAACATCCCTCCATGGCCTCTGCATCAGCTCCTGCTTCCTGACCTGCTTGAGTTCCAGTCCTGACTTCCTCTGGTGATCAACAGCAAGGTGGAAGGAATAGAAACTCTGACTAAGACACACTGCCTGTTGGAGTGTCTAAGACAGGAGGCTCCCAACTTTCTAGAATATCACTATTATTCCTTCCTCTTTTTCCAAATTAGTCAAAACAATTCAAAGGGTTTTAAACTCCATAACTGTCAACTGCTTCATATACCATAGAGCATTAAGATGTATTTGTCTGTAATAGATAACATGCTGTGTCTACTATCAGTGCAGGTTTGCAGTGATGACTGACCCAGAGGTATTAGCTGCGTTTACCCGCTGGATTAGTACAAACAAATGAGATGAGACATTCTTAGGACCTTCAGAATCCTACTCTCACTCCTCCAACTGCATGATTCCCTCATTATTATCAGACATATCTTCTCCTTGTAATACCAATGCTTTGCTTTTGGGCATCAATTTCTAACTTTCCTTCCTGCCTCACTGGTTACCACTGCTTTAGTTCATTTTTTGAGTGTTGTCCACCAGCCTGGGCATTCTCCCTTGATCAGATTTTTTTTTTTTTTTGGTGTGTTTATGATTTTAATCTCTTATTGTGTCCCTTAGTTTTATGGTTTGAACTCGTCTATGTTGCATGTCTAACTAGATTTTATGTTTGCCTTGTAGACTTAACATACTCTCAAGGGAATCTCCAAAACCCTTCAAAGCTCTGTCTCTCTCCGGCGTCAGTTCCTGCCTCCAGGTCCTAGTCTTGAACTCCTGAATCAGTGTGAAATGTGACCAGAGAGTTGAAGGTTGAACAAACCCTTTCCAATCCAAGTTTCTCTGGATTATGGTGTTTTATCACAGCAACAGGAACACTAGCTATTCACCCACATAGTTGACGGGAATACAATACATGTTTTACTACATTAAACTTTTAACTATGTTAAATTAATATTTGAATATTTTTCTCTTCTGTACATCTGCTGTAAGATCATAAACAACATATAGCTAATATAAATAACTGCAGAGTATGCTCTACAAAGTCAGAACATATTTATCTTGCTTCTTTAAAGCAGCAGCAACGAGCATTCTGAGTATCTGTCGTTCACAGTTTTCACTTCAAACCTGGTTGGAAGGCTTTGTTATTATTAGTGAAACCAGAGTATAAGTAACATCAATGAAAATATGGAAATATGAACGTTCATTTTATACAAGATAGCAAAGCTTCAACACATGCTCTAAAAGCCTTCCAAAAATTATACGCCACAACTAATAAATAGAGAGCTATACCAAATATCAATATGGATAAGTTTGTCACTCAAATAATTTTTTAAAACTGGTCATTTGTTTTACAAATTTAAAATAAAAAAATATATCTTAAATAATACCTTCTGTCTACTAAACAGTATAAATGTATTTATATAAGCTTTTGAACATTTTGGATGTTTCTAAAATAATAGATTCATCTCAAACATCTTGATAATATGTAAAATATTTTTCTATGTATAGCATCCATCATATAGTAAAACTGTGATACAACTGGATAGTGAGGCTTTGGATACTGTTAAATGTGCAATCCTCTTCCAAGTGCAGAGCACCTTAAGTGAGACTTAGAAAACATGAAGACATGCTTGGATCTAAAGATACTGAGACATAACGCTAAGGAGTAATTATAGCAACACAAACTACCCCTGAAATATGAGTAGATCCTCAGTTCTGCTACTATCAAGGGGAGCTGAGTGGATGCAAATGTCAAGTTGGAATGAAGCAAGATGATTATGGGTAAAATGTATGAATAATTTGCATTAAGCATAGTAAGTCAGTTCTTTTGGAAAAAAAAGTAGGGCATGTATTTGAAACTTTTCAATGATTTTATAGATGCTACCATGTTAAGTTAGGATGATGGAAGGTTGTGAGCCTGTAACACCTTGGATATAACTTTTCAAAGGATTTAAAAAATCAACCAGATAAAATGGGTATCACCACTACATCTTAGGAAAATTAGTGAGCAGAGATGGTCTAACTGATCTCCTCTAGTTTTGTTTCGACATATACAAACACACTGTTTAAGAAAACTGTATACTTAATGATCTCCATGATAGATATTCTTCTAGCAAATCCAAAAGACTTTCCTTAGTTGTCTTTGTCCTGAAACCCTTTCAAAGTGCTGCAACTTTTAACACACATCTTCCTAAAATACACTTGATATAGTTAGAAGAATAAGATACAGACATCAAATGCTGAAGTTCCTCGTATTAAATGCAATCACAAGCCTTTTAAAAAGACTTACATAGAGAAAGATACCTTTTTACAGAAGAGATTATAAACATATTTCATATGCACAGATAATGCTTCCTTTGTTCTGAAAATGATTATGGAGAGTTAACAAGATGATGGGAACAGCCAAGGATAAGAATTACTTCAAATAAAATGTGCAAAGAGGCAACATTCCCTTCTCCTCTAAGACATTGCACAGTGCAACCTTAGAAAACAATTCTACCCAGTACACCCTGTTAATCAATAAGTAGTGCTTCAAAGCTGCTGTTTTATTATTTGGTGGCTATTCCAAACCATCCTGTCATTTTCTGCATCCTGAAGCCAAGGCAGACTGAGCAAGCTTTGATTATACAACATTGCCTGAAGGGAAACAGACACCAGTGTGCTTCGTTTCTTCACATAATTCGAGAGAAATAATTTATCAACCAAGGAATACACAATGCACAACTGCTTGTCAACTACTCTGTTAGGACCCTGACTTTGAAGGTTCTTTTCTAGGTGCGCTTGTTTAAGAATAACTCGTTTGAACCTAAGGAAACTGCCCTGCCTCCCTCACTTCAGGTTAATATCAACTGACCAAGGAACAAGGCCTTGGCCTCCTGGGAGCTGAGGAGCCCTAAACTAAACAGATCCAAATATGTTTGAAGAAGTATTGACTGAGTAATATTAATGGAATAAAATGTGCACAGTAATGGAAAAATATCTCTTTCTGTTATGGTGCTGCAGTCTTATGAGCGCCATGAGCCACACCCCAGCCCATGGTCATCACACCTCAACTCTAACACTTGTACTTCTGTTAGTTGTCATTGTAAAGAGAACATGCTTTGAACAGCAAACCTGCTAAACCAGGGCTTTTTATGTTTGAAATCTTTAATCAGGTATGAGCTTAAAGAACACCAGAAAATGCCATTTCTACCTTGCTATGTTGCTTACATTTTTAATTACTTATAGTTTCTACATAGAGGCACACTTGTCGCTTGAATAAAGTTTTATTCTAGGCAATTGTTCACAGCAAAAATAAACTAGTTGATGTAAACATTACTATTAACTTTGTGTCTGTATTGCCCATATAACTTAAATTATGAAGGTAAAAGTAAAATATACTATACAACACACTTGATTACTAGCATATTTCAATAAAATATTATTTAGGATATTTTAAAAATCCAAATTTAAAAAAAAACACTGGTATGATCATCACTGTTAGAAAAAAGATTTAAGACAGTTAAATTAAATATAAAAAATACTAATCAAATCATAGTTTGTATTTCTATTTGCAAGATTTAGTTTTTGTTAACAAAACAATTAAAAGCTCTGTACAATTAACAGCGGGTAAACTTAATATATACCATCCAAAGCAGCACATGACGACGTCATTCTGTACAGAGAGCGTGTGGCTTTTCTATTCATGAGAACAGGGATGTTCGGAGTCAAGTCACAAATATCAAGGTTAAAGTGTGACGCAAACTCACTTCCTCCCCTGATAACCAAGAATATATTTGCATGTTTCACCTTTAGACTTTATACTACATAAAACTAGTATAAGTCGGAATATGTGCCCATATCCAAATGCTCTCCACTATGACCAGCATCATATTTATCACATTGACTGTTTGCAGGCTTAAGGCAACCAGGAAATATAAGGACAGGAAAGGATAAATCACCTGGAATGCTGAACTAGACCAGGGCTCAAGCCCACCCTGTTTCTTGTCCTCTGGCTCTTCATAGACCTTTTGTCCTTGAGAAGTGCTTACCTCCTACCTGCATTTTTTTTTTCTCGTTAGTCAACATTCATTTTGTCCTTTTTTATTTTTATTAGATATTTTCTTTATTTACACTTCAAATGATATCTCTTTTCCTGGTTTTCCCTCCTGAAAAACAAACAAACAAACAAACAAAAAAGCCTGTTCCCTCCCCCTCCCCCTGTTCAGCAACCCACACTCTCCCATGTCTGGCCCTGGCATTCCCCTACACTGGGGCATAGAACCTTCACAGGACCAAGGGCCTCTCCTCCCATTGATGACCGACTTGGTCATCCTCTGCTATACATATGCAGCTGGAGCCATGAATCCCACCATGTGTACTCTTTGGTTGGAGTTTTAGTCCCTGGAAACTCTGAGGATACTAATTAGTTCATATTGTTGTTCATTCTAAGGGGCTTCAAACCCTTCAGCTCATTGAGTCCTTTCTCTAGCTCCTTCATTGGGGACCCTGTACTCAGTCCAATGGATGGCTGTGAGCATCTACTCCTGTATTAGTCAGGCACTGTCAGAGCCTCTCAGGAGACAGCTATATCAGGCCTCTGTCAGCCAGCACTTGCTGGCATCCACAATAGTGTCTGGGTTTGTTGATTGAATATGGGAAGGATTCCCAGGTAGCCAGAAACTGGAAACAACCCAGATGTCCCTCAACAGAGTAATGGATACAGAAAATGCGATACATCTATACAATGGAGTACTACTCAGCTATTAAGAACAATGAATTTATGAAATTCTTAGGCAAATGGATGGATCTGGAGGCTATCATCCTGAGTGAGGTAACCCAATCACAAAAGAACACACATGGTATGCATTCTCTGATAAGTGGTTATTAGCCCAGAAGCTCGGAATACCCAAAATAATATCCACAAACCACAAGAAACTCAGGAAGAAGGAAGACCAAAGTGTAGATACTTCATTCCTTCTTTAAAAAGGAGAATAAAATACCCATGGAAGGAGTCGCAGAGACAAACTATGGAGCAGAGACTGAAGGAAGGACAAGCCAGAGACTGCTCCTACCTGCATTTTGAACAATATATTTCCTACAAAAAATGCTGCAGGTCTGATTGTTCATGAGTCATTAAAGTGTTAACAACGCGAAGGGCTGACCTCTCTTGAAACGTTTTATACAACTTGTAGGCTTAATTTCTCTGCCTTCAAGAACATATGGGGATACTCAAGAAATACTGAAAAAAAAGAGAAAAAAGAAAGAAAATACCTTCCCTCTGGTTTTACTATTAGAAAAGCATGAGGTTTTCAGCTAATGTGAGGCACAATCATCCACACATGTAATGTATTATCTGCCTACAGTTGTAACATAATCTTTTTTCTCTGATCAATCCTGAGACATGAATTCTATTTAAAATTTAACAGGTTCTTTGGTATTTACATTATAATTCCAAAGTATCTATTAAAGTTCCGGGAGTTGTGAAGAACATAAAGAACTCCATCTTTTTGTTTTGTTTTTAAAGAGAAAAAGCAATGAAATAAATATATACATATATTTAAAAAGCACCTCTGATTTGCAGGAGATACCAGCAGATTAGTTATGGAACAGTAAAAGAAAGGCACGCAAGGGAAAGAGTATTATTGATCCTGAAGTGAAGCAGGTAAAATAATAATTGGTGGTGTACACATCACTCCGAGTTGGAGTTTTCCTTAAAAAAAAATTATTCATAGGCCTTTATGAAATAAGGACTAGGAAACAATCATATTTTGTATATTTTTAATAAAAGTATAAAACTTCATGACATAAAGAACTATGAATTAATATATTTTCTTTGATGCTTTGTAAAATTAGAAAAGAAACCATACTTCTCTTTGTCAATGAAATTGAGATTATTTACCTTCAAATCATAGAGAATAAAATTCCATTACTTCTTATTGACAGTCTACAAAGATGGCTTGTTGAAGGCTGTACATAGTATGGGAAAGATACACAATGGTTGTTTGTTACTGTAGTAGAAAACATAGATATAAATACTATCCTTGCTATTCAACACAAACTGGATTAACTTCACTTGTAAAATGTATCCTTAAAAATTCTTAAAATGGTAGGCCATGGGGTAAAATGTTTACCTCACAAGCATGAGTACCTGAGTCAACCCTTTAAACACACCTAAAAAGGCAAAGTATAGTGAAGGGCCTCTCATTCCAGCAGTAACAAAGAGGAAACAGGTAGCCCCTCGCTGTTTCTGCTAACCTACTAGGTGAGCTCCAGGTCAAAAAAGACTACATCCGAAAAACAAAGTGAATATTTTCTGAGTAATGGCAACTAAGATTTGACCTCTGGCCTCCAAATGCATGTATGCACATGTGTCTGCATAGTCACATACGCAGACCCACAAAAAAACTAAAAGTCACCTATTAAAAAGAGAAAACCAGTTCAAGTGTTGTGAGAAAAACTTACAAGTTTTTCTCCTCCTACAACCTTTAAAATATAAGAGAGAAAATAATGCACAATTGTCACACAATTTACAAACAACTCTACTCTTGACTGTTAAAGATGACTAGAGGAGTATTCCTTACATTTTGTGTGTGTGTGTGTGTGAGAGAGAGAGAGAAACTTAACATCAGTAAATTTTGCAAATAGAGAGCATATATGAACATTCTGGGTTCTACTCATAAGGCATATGTTAGAGTGGCCTGAATATTAAGTGTCACCATGTTGAAAGCCAAAGGGACAGCTAACTATTCAGCATTCAGAAATGTCAGTCACCTCATAAGAACAGAATGGGATAGCTTTACCCCAACAACACGTCCCCAGCGTGCTCCAGTATACACTAGCAACTTCTTCCTCAGTCTCATTTAGTTCTCCCAATCAAGTATTGTTAGCATGTGCCTGAAGGATGTTCAGAGCAATAAAGACAGCATAAGAAAGATAGAACAAAGAGACGTAAGTCTGCTCATTGGTTCTTTGGTTTGCCACTTACAATAGTGTGGGTTTGGAGTAGTTAGAGGAAAAAAAAAACTTATGAGTGAAGCATAAATAATAATTTAAGAGGAGCCCATGCTATCATTTACTGTATTTATATGGAACACAACATTATCCTCAAGATCCTCACAGAAAGTGTCTGTAAATCACGAGAGTGTAATGCTACTGCTATCAAATGAACAATTCAAAGGCTCCACAGGTAAGTTGCTCAGTAATGTCAAAGATTAGCATAGGCCAAAAGCAAGGGTCTAAGGACTGCACGGCGTTTCCAAAGGTCAGAATCATAGGTCTTTCGGTAAGTGGATGTATTGACACACTAACTTAACTGGGCAGTAACAAGAGAACATTCCTATTCTTTGAAATACAGATTAGAAACCAGACCTATTTTTCCATACGTTTTTGACCAATTCTAGCTATAAAAATAGTGGCTTTTCCAAATATAAAAGCAGTTTGGCCATTCTGTTGCACTGAATTTTTTATAAGTTGGAAGATAGAAAATCTGTTTCAAAGAGTCTCAAACAACTATTTTTAAAAAGGTTTCAGGTTTATATAACTATGTTCAGTGGGTGAGAGATTTCTCTCATTGGGAACTAGTAAAAAAAAAAAAGAAAATATTCCATTTTTTTTATATCAACTAATAAAGAGTATCACAGACAGGCTTGCTGTTATTCTTAGCACTAGTCTCAAAAAGCAGCTCGGACGTGGAAGCAACTCAGAAGTAAATATCACAGTTCAAGGCAGTGGTCACCAACCAATAAATTCTGGCCAGCAAGATGGCTCAGAAAGTCAACATACTTGGGACTCCAGTCTGGTAGTCAGTTCAGTCTCTGGAACTTGCATGTACTAGAAGGAAGGAGAAGACTCCATGAAGTAGTCCTCTTACTTGCACACCTGTGCAGTGGCATGTCTCACCCCCCCTTCTCTTGCAACAATGTCATAATAATAATGATACATTTTAAAAAATAATTAAATAAAAGTTAGAACAGGTAACACCAGCTCTGCAATCACCACCCACAGGACCTTTGTGATACTAAAATATTGGCTGTGTTATAAATTTATAAATAAATCTTTCCCTCTGGACTTAGTTGCTCTCCATGAAAATACACAGCAAGAAAGGAACGGAGGAAGAAGGCAGGTGGGGCAGAAGAAAGGAGAGATTTGACTGAATGAGGAGAACTGGTAAAATAACAAAAGAAGCAGAGAATGAGTAGCCAAAGAATATGGTTGTGTGAAAAAAATCCTACTAACAAGACAGGCCAAAGTAATAAATGTAACCAGAGAACACAATTTTCTATATAGAGGAAGGTATGAATTCACTGCCTTTGTTACGCCTTGCGAATCTAAGGAGCACATGGAATCCCATTATAAGCTTTCATCTTTCCTAGTTAGTGTTGCACACTTTAGTTACCTAATTCTTGCTTAAGGCTCCGAAAGGGTAAGAAGGTTGCATATGGGTAAGCATGCAAACAAAAGTCTCATTTTGGTCAAAAGACAATGAGTTAATGTGAGTAGAAAGGGACTGAATATATTAAATGAAAGGAGAGTTTTTAGGTAACTTGTAAATTCAGTTAGAACTAGGAAAGAGAATACTCTGCTTATGTGACTCTGAATCAGGTCATCAAAATCCAATTCTCTCTCCAGACTAGCACTCTACCAAATAATAGTTCTCAGAGTCTGTCGATGAGTAGTATTTAAATTCAAATATAAAGGTTTGCAAATATGTAAAACTCCACAAAGATGCTGTCTGAACATTAAATACTAATAAAAGCAAAACCAACTAAGTTTGAACTATCGTACTGTTTGAGGGACAGACATAAAAGATATTTCTTTATGAACCTAAACAACTTAAAATTACTGATCGTCAGAAGTTTTTCTCTGTCATTCCTATAATATTATTATCATTAAAGTTATCTATTTTTAAAAAATATAGTACAAGTTGTGTAGAAAGGTAGACTATTTACTGTTTTCTGTTGGCAAATTATATACACTATGATGTGGTATATAGTATAAATTTATATAGGAAAAGATTAATCACCTTTATCTTTAATTGCATAAATATTAAAATCTATACATATATGATATGCATTCTCATACAGTATTATGAAGACTCTAATCTGTAACAAAACTTAACTGTCAAGTACACTAAAATAAAATGCATGCATTCTTAGACTATTTAAAAAAAATCATTAGAGAAACCACTGTATTGAGAAATAATGCCACTTTTGAAATGAATTATATCTAATAAACCTCTATTATTCCCTGGAAGTATGGACTATAAGAGATTTCTTTAGATACCAGGCAAATGGAAACATCACGTGCTCAAAGAATAGTCCATAATCCTTTTACAGTCCTTGTTATCAAAATTGTTATGTATTAGAATACTAGAGCCAACTTTAACCATAAATGAAATGATCAGCATCAGTTTACTAATTTTAACAAGACTCTGCTTTGCTGCAGTTGTATTGAGACCACAACTTTGCAAAAATGAGTCTTGGCTCATTAGTGTCACCAATGCACTACCGCTTTTATAACATGGCGATCCACTAATGGTATGAACTGGAATACTTGCCCAAGGACAAAAGGCAAGTGATTACCTTGAAATGCAAACTTGTGATTCTAAATCCAGCGATCTCATTGTCTTCCTTGTCTCTACAGGCTATATTGACATGGATGGAGTACCACATAGAAACTGAGACTATTTTTCTGTAGAAATATAATCTACGCTACATGTTTATGCAGAAAATATATTGAAAAAAGTATATCTAAATAACATATAGTAAGAAAGAAAAGAACTCAGAAGAAAATCTCCTGCCTCTTAAATCATTCATAAATGCTAATTAAGAGCCTGTGTGCTCATTATATAAAGCCTCTATTATTTAACTTCAATTCCTTTATCTCTAACTATCAACAAAATGTCCATATTCTAATTCAAATAGGTTGTAGAGAGTAAAAAGAAAATTATTTAAAGATATACACTATTATGTATCATATGTTCCAAAACAGATCAATAAAACAATACAAGTTTAAAAAAACTTGTTCATTCACATCTAATTATTAGGATATGCATAGGGTAATAATAAATTTTAGGGAAATAACTTTTATTAAAATGTATAACACAAATTAATTATACATGTGTTTACAGAGGCCTTACTGATAAATTCATAATAGTACGTCACCTAGAATGAGTTATTCTTTCCAATTTCAACTGCATTTGGTTCTACGGTATGGCTTATAAACAATTATTATGATCATATTCTAAGAAGAAAACTGAATTAATTCTTTTCTTTTCTACAAAAATATTCCTGATGGCAAATACGCAAATAAAGTAAGATTAAAGAAAAAAAAGAAAAATGGTTTGCAAATATAAAAGGGCAAACAATGCTTGATTTAAAAAGTAATATGGGACTCGGGTTCCTTGTGGTCTGTCCGGGCTGGTGTCCAGAGCAGACCTTGGGCGCAAGCTCTGCAGCCAGTCCCACAACACCCAGAGGAAGCTCTACTCCCAGGCACTCTGACACACCCAGGATCAGAGGTGAGGAGGAACCAACATCTTTGCAGCTAGTCCCACAACACCTAGAGGAAGCTCCACTCTCAGGCACTCTGACATACACAGGATCAGAGGTGAGGAGGGACTAACATCTGTCCCAACACTGGGAGTAACTGGGACCAGCGGGTTCAGGCACACAGGAACTCCACCAGCCCAGTGACTCAGGTTCCTTCCGGTCTGTCTGGGCTGGTGTCCAGAGTAGACTTTGGGCACAAGATCTGCAGCCAGTCCCACAACACCCAGAGGAAGCTCCAATCCTAGGTGACCTAGCAAGCCCAGGATCACAGGATCCCAGAATCACAGGATCACAGACACAGCTTGACTCTGAGGAGTTCTGACACAACTAGGATCACAGGAAGGACAGGCTCCAGTCAGATTTAGCAAGGGCAGGTAGCACTAGAGATATCTAGATGGTGGGGGGCAAGCATAAGAAAATAAACAACACAGACCAAGGTCACTTGGCATAATCAGAACCCAATTCTCCCACCATAGCAAGTCCTGGACACACCATTACCCCGGAAAAGCAAGATTCAGATATAAAATCACTTCTCATGGTGATGACACAGGACTTTAAGAAAGACATAAATAGCACCCTCAAAGAAATACAAGAGAACACAGGTAAATAGCTAGAAGCCCTTCAAGAGGAAACACAAAAATCCCTTAACGATATTCAGGAAAACACAATCAAACAGGTGAAGGAAATGAGCAAAACCATCCAGAATCTAAAAATGGAAATAGAAACAATAAAGAAAACAGAAAGAGAGACAACCCTGGCCATACAAAACCTAGGAAAGAAATCAGGAGTCATAGATGCAAACATCACCAACAGAATACAAGAGATAGAAGAGAGAGTCTCTGGGGCAGAAGACACCATAGAAAACATTGACACAACAGTCAAAGAAAGTGAAAAAAGTAAAAAGCTCCTAACCCAAAACATCCAGGAAATCCAGGACTCAACGAGAAGACCAAACCTAAGGATAATAGGTATAGAAGAGAGTGAAGATTCCCAATGTAATGGGCCAGCAAATATCTTCAACAAAATTATAGAAGGAAACTTCCCTAACCTAAAGAAAGAGATGCCCATGGACATACAAGATGCCTACAGAACTCCAAATAGACTGGACCAGAAAAGAAATTCCTCCTGATACATAATAATAAAAACACCAAATGCACTAAACAAAGAAAGAATTTTAAAAGCAGTAAGGGAAAAAGGTCAAGTAACATATAAAGGCAGGCCT
>JADRCD010211599.1:0-32511 GCA_019843815.1 Montemys delectorum | reverse complement strand
AATAAACTTCTTCATAACAATATCAGGCTTCAGAGACCACATTTGCCACTTGTGGACTTTGAAGTGGATTCTCAGCTTCCCCTGTTTCATGCTGTTCTCAAGATATCTCCATAGCAGATGCCATTAAAAATGTTTGGTGAAAGAGGGAAGCTGTTCTTCATTTGTGCTCCCATGTGGAAAAGTCTAGAATTTTTGATAATAACAATTTCTCTTAAAGACCGATAAAGTAACTCTAAAACATTTTTATTGAATTTTGTCTTTTGATACAATTTCACATCTATCCATAGTTCATTCTGAGAAGTGTCATTTTTAAACACCTGGCTATCCCCATCCAATACTTTTAGAGTCGTGATTAATTTTATTCTGTCACATGACAGACAATGGTGGTTGGAGTGAGAATGTCCCTCATAGGCTCAGATGTTTAAATACTTGGTCCCCAGTTGGTGGCACTGTTATGGGAGGTTTAGGAAATGTGGTCCTGGAGGAAGTATGTTACTGGTAGTACGTTTTGAGAATTTAAAGACTCCTTTTGTTTCCAGCTTGCTCTCTCTGTTTTGTCCTTACAGTTCAATATGTGAGCTCTTACTATCCTGCTCCAGCTGCCCTGTGTGCCTGTGCCTCCACGCTGGCAGATAGACGCTAATTCCCCGGGATTGTAAGCTAAAATAAATTCTTATCTGGTACTTAATAATTTTCCTCTACGTGTTGATTTTAACAAGGCTGGATATTTTTATAGTCTTGTGAATATCCTTTCACCCTCTACTGAGGAACAACTACTTTGAAACAGTTTAAGGTTTTGAGATCTTGTTTCTAAACTTGCTTTTGCAGGGCCAGGGCAGCATTATTCCATGGCTATTCTCATCCGCAATATGGAGGCAATAGACCTGTATGTACTCTCCTTGGTGCACCTGGTATAATAATGGCTCCCAGCTTGGGTAATAAGAATAGAAGTGATTCTTCATCTTATCCAAGCACCAACAAATGTTCCCTCTGTCCTGTGGATGGCTCTTTCATCAGCCCAATTTGAAAGGCAGCCTTTGCAGATGTCTAGAACAGCCTCTCTGTACCACAGTGACATCTGCAAATGAAGACTGGCAACACTGGCTGCTTCCCCCTCTCTAGGCTCTTGTCCTGTGTCCTTAGAAATTCTGGCTGGAATTTTCCACTATGAAAATCAGCATTACCTGTTTTGTTTTCAACTTATGATCAATGGGTTCTTTCAAGTAGTACCTTTATTTTGATTATACAATCACCATGCTGGTGAACATACCTAGCTCTTGAGATAGACAGAAACAGAGTCCCTGGCTAGCCTGGTGGAGTAGCCGTTTGCTATAACTCTCAGTATTCATTTCTGGACAACTTTGTAAGAAAGAGATATTTTTTAAAATTTTATTTAAACCTCTGTGTTTGGGGATTTTCTTTGGCAGTAGTTTAGACTTTGTTATTATATACATATTGAGGCCATTTACAGCTACTATTGTTATTTTAGTTCTGGAACATTCTGTATTTTTTAATAATTAAAATTCGACTGTGTAGTTTATTTGGGTTTATGTGTGTACTTTTCCCAGGAAGGTTTGTATTTATTTATATTTTTGTTGATGGCCACCTTTATACTGTTTTCCTCTTCATTCTCTTTTATAATTGATTTACAATTGTATCACTTCTACTTTACCAAAACCACTATTCTATTTTTCCATTATTGAAATATTTTTTATACAACATATTCTGATTACAATTTTTCCCTCTCCCAACTCCTCTCCCGAATCCACACCCTCTCTTAGAAAACATTAGGAAACAAGCATGCATCTAAGGAATGACAGTGAGGTGAAACAGAAGCAAACAGGATGGAATGGGACAAAAATAAACCAACAGAAGAAAATGAGCCAAAGTAATAGCCTGAGAAGCTATTAGCATATAGCCACAGAGATGCACACACAGGATCCTCATAAAAACACAAAACTGGAAGTCATATACACAGAGGAACTGTAATGTTAAAATATAGATAGTTAGATAGATAGATACATAGATAGATAGATAGATACATAGATAGATAGATAGATAGATAGATAGATAGATAGATAGATATAGATATAGATATAGATATAGATATAGATATAGATATAGATATAGATATAGATATAGATATAGATATAGATATAGATATATGTCCTGATGCAATGCTGGGTGACAAAGAACCTTCAAAGTTGCTGTTAAAGTTTATTTCATGTTGCTCTGGGCATGTGGCCTACCTTTAAGAGTGATTTGTTTCCCCAGTGAAACTAGCACCTTGGAGAAAACTAATTTTTCATTTTTAAGTGGTTATCAGTTGGAGCTAACTTCTGGGTTGGCGTTAGAGACATGTGTCCACTTCTCCTCTCAGCTCTAGGACCCCAGCTGGTGCAGAGAAGGGCAGGCCCTGTGCGTGAGGTTACAGTTTCTGTGTGTTGGTCACATTGTTCTTAGAGAACTCGGTGTCCTTGCTTCCTTTCATCCCCTCTGGCTCTTACCCTCTTTCTATCTCCTCTACTGTATGGTTCCCTGAGTCCACAGGGGAGGAATTTGATAGAGGCATCCTGTTTAGGACTTAGTGTTCCAAGTTCTGTCACTCTCTGCACATTACTTGGCTTTGGGGCTCTCTATTTGTTTCCTCATGCTGTTGGGAGAAGCGTCTCTCTGATAGCTGAGCAAGGAACTGGTCTATGAATATGAAAAAAGCAGAACATCTTTAGGGGTCATTTTGTTGCTGTGTTCCTTTAACAAAGCAGTCCTATTCGGCTTTACCATCGATCCCCATCTTATCTCATCTCAGGTTCTTAGCCACCGAAGCAGTGTTGGGTATGGGTTCCAACGAATGGTGTGGGCTTTATGTCAGACCTTGATTGGTTGCTTCCACACCTTTTATGCCACCATTGCACCAGCATATCCGAAAGGCAGATCACCAGTGTAGATCAAAGGGTTTGGGAATAGCCTCCTCTTTGGATAACATGTCGAGCACTTTCCAATATCGTGATCATTAGTCAATAGGGTAAAGATTCTAGGTAGGCACCATCTCGACTCCTCTGTGTTCAACAAGAGTGTTCGTGTTGTCTCCATCAATAGGGCCTTACCTCAAGGTGTTCTGTTTTATTACACTCAAATACATCACATGCTTTCTTCCTGCTTTTCTGTAATTATTCTAGTAATTCCCTTCTAAGCTGAAGTTCATCCTCCAATTGTCCTCTCAGAAAAGCTTAGTGAAGTGACTACTCCCTAACTCTTCCCTGTTGAAACATTGTCTGTACCCTTTATTCTTGCTGGCTAAGAGATCATAGGATCATATTTTCTTTCCTTAAGTATCCATATGGGTTCTTAATCTGTTGTCTTTGGCATGGAATACTGTACTAAGTAGGCCCTTTTGTTCCTGAGTTTTTTCTGTCCCTGCATGCATGCTTTCTCTATCTGGAGTTTAGGAACTCCAGGATGATGCACTCTGTTGAGGTCATCTGGGTCAACGACTCCTGTTGCAGGCATTTTCTGCAGAAAAAGTCTTCACTTATATCTTTATTGGTTTTTTTTGTTGTTGTTGTTGTTCTATCTTATTGGTTTTCTTGTTTGAAGTTTCTAATTTTGAGCATGCAACCTGCTCTTCAACATCTATTATTTTTTCTTCTCCATTTTGAGTAAGGTTTTATTTTATTTTGCTAGCTTTTCTGCTGTCGGTGGATATTGTACTATGGTTTTCACAGGTTGATTTAACCATGTGTTCCCTCCAATTTTATTTTCATCTGTACTGTTTCTATCATTTCTTTCCTGATCTTCATGCACACAGATTTTTTTCATCAATTCATTTATTTACTCACTTTATACCCCAGTCACAGTCCTCCCTCCAGGTCCCCCCTTACACCATCCTGCCCCCATTCTCCCCTTCCATTCTCCTTTGAGAAGGGGGAGTCCCCACACAGGGGAGCACCCCACCCTGGCCCATCAAGTCATTGAAGGACTAGGTACATTCTCCCCACTGAGGCCAGACAAGGCAGCTCAGTTGGGGTCCACGGGCAGGCAACAGAGTCAGGGACAGCCCCAGTCCCAGTTGTTGGGGGACCTGCTGCCCCCACCCCCTGTTCCAGAAGACAGAGTTACACGTGTGTTCCATTCACATACAAAGTTTTAAGTCTTATTTCCTATCCAGCTCTACCCTATCCTTTTTTTTTTTAAGTTCTGCATTGAGATCTTTCTTATAGAGGTGATTAGAGACTGATTATATCACTTTTTTCAGTTTTACTTTATTTTAGTTGACAAATAGCAGCTGCACATATTTTGGGGGATATAATAGGATATTTTGATGCATGAATATATTTTGTAATTATTAAATCAGGGCAATTAGCATAGCCATTTACTTCAAATGTTTTTTTTTTTTGATTGAGAACATTTCAAGGCCTCTCTTCTAGCTTTTTTGAAGTATGTAACATATGATTACTAATCATCACCTTTCTATTGTGACGAGAACTGCTGTACTTATCTCTTCATTGTACAAAGGGCATAACCTTAGTAATTGTAGCATATCTTTCTGAGATCTGGCTCAGCTTGTTCAGCTCACCTACACCCTTGCCTGTTACTTACCCTGTGATTGCCTAGAAGAGACATCCGAGAGCAGAAGTCCTTACTACATCTTACACTTGTATACTCTTATCTTGAGCCTGGAGTTCTCCTGAGATGGGCTATTTGGCACACTTCGAAGTAAAAAAGACTCCAGGAAGCAAAGGTCAATGGGTGCAAGACGAAGAACCAGGCTGATAGTCTCCAGAAAGTCAGGACATTCATAAATAAATCAGTTTTGTTTCTGGCTGTCTCTGCTAATCACCAGAGATAATATGATATTTCTGGATAAAGAAACCTATCGTCTGAATTTACTGTGTTTTATTCTTCTTCTTGGTTTCTTTTATGGGCTACGAACCTGTCATAATCACTTAAGGAAAAAGGGGGCTTCTCTTAGTCCTTTATTGGAATGAAAAGGCAAACTGGTATTGTCTGAAAGGAGACATAAGAGACGAGCAAAAGGGGATCACCCAGACTTGGGGAGGAAGAAGTTAGGAGACAAGTGCGCGTGAGAAGAGAGCAGAGAGGACCCAGCTTTGCCACCACTCGGCAGCTTGCAAATACCATCGCAGTTGAGAATCATTTTAACACAGGCTCTTGTACAAAGTCTAGGTGCAAAAGGTGTGGAGAGATTTTGGCTTTGGCTAGATCCATCACTTTTTTACCTTTAGGGATTATTTAAGGACAGGACACTGCCTCTGGAAGAATGGGAAATGCAAATGTAGTTCATGGATGCATACCTTCATCAAAGATAGAAAGGAAGTGTTTATAGCATCGTTAAGTTAACCAAGGATATAATTTAAAATCCTCACACGTTTATTGCTCAAGTGTGTCTGTTTATTGTTGGAGCAGTGACCCAGAAAGGGGCTCTTACAGACGGAGATTCAAACTCAGTCTAAACTGCTGGAGATTTAAACTCAGTCTAAACTGCTTCGGTTCGTTTTGTAAGCAATTGGTGGGTCACATGTATCATTCCAAGTTACCTACAAATCAGTTCAGATAAACCAATTACAATAGTTTGGTAATTTGGGGTACTTATAACTTATGGCTGTGTGATAAGACTGAGATGTACATGCACACTCACACACCCTGCACATATACGTACCACATACACGCACACACATGCACATACCCATGCACACGTACATATCACATACATACATACACATGTAACATAGAGACAAACACACACAAACATATTACATACAAATGCCCATACTCATGCACATATACAAAACATAAACACACACATACAGATATATACATATACTCCCACACACATATTACACATACACACAGACACACACACATACACATACCCCATGTAAACATAAACACCACACACATGCATACACACACATATACACACAGAGTCATTTCATCAAAAGTAACAAGTTTTAGCAAAAATCTTCAGTTGTTAAGGTAAATTTAAAGTTTTAAACCATTATCAAGTTCTATGTCTTATCTTCTTTGAGAACATTTTTGTACACATGCTTTGCTGATCCTCTGGTTGTTCATTTGTTACTCTAAGTCATGCAGAGGCTCACAGTGAACAAAAATAATACAAATTCCTGATTCTCATGGAGTTTATAGTCTAATGTGGATAAATGAAAACAAAACAAAACAAAACAAAACAAAACAAAACAAAAAAACCCAAGCAATTGCCAGGCCTGGGGACATAGCTCTGAAGTTCCAGATACTCAGGAAGTTGAGGCAGAAGGATGCCAAGTTTAAAGGCCTCTTAGAATACATATCAAGCACAAGGGTACTAGCATGGGCAATATAGTGAGACTCTGTCTCAAAAAGGTAATAAAAGAGGGAGAGAGGGAGAGATGGAGAGATGGAGAAAGATGAAAGATAAAAAGAGACATTTTCCTGATTATCCCCATTTAAGTCTCTCCGTCCTTGGGAAGCCTTCTCTGACTGCCATCTGAAGCAACATGCCCTTCCTGTAGCTCTTGCTGTATCCATACATCTTACAGAAATAGAGCATCAGAGGGTGAAGATATACCTCAATGGTAAATGAAGTACATATGTGACATCAACAGGACCCTATGTTCATGTGCCACTAGCATGAAAATACAAGCAAGAACAGAGAATAACAAATTGAACAATCATGGAATCAATTAACCAGTTACCAGTCATCCCTCTGATGTTCTATTTTTATTAAGAGATATGCACGGATGCAGCAAGAGCTACAGGAAGGGTATGTAGAGCAGCTATACATATTGAGGCATACCAAGGATTCTAGGTACAGCAAGCAGGGCTACAGTCGCTGAGGAAGTAAACATAGAGTTAGTGGGAGATGCTGTGAACCACACTGGACCTTGTAAGTCGTGTAAGTCATGCCAAGCCTACGGGAATGACAAAATTGTAATTATAGGAGGAGACGAAGAGGCTCTGAGTAGAAGGGTAACGTCGTTTTCATTTTAATAGAATCTCTCACTAGTTTGTAGGGAATGAACTGTGGGCGGGCTAAGTGGAAAACCAAGTGGGAAGGAGATAAACATGGTGTAGCCTAGAGCTATAGCTCATATCTTAAAGGTTAAAAGCAACGAGATATGTATGCTACTATACTAAAATAACTATGAGAGAGAGAGAGAGAGAGAGAGAGAGAGAGAGACAGAGACAGAGACAGAGACAGAGACAGAGACAGAGACAGATGACACGGCGTGCAAACATTTAGTTATGGCCTGTTAAGGTGATTGTAAATAGCAAAGTGGAGATGTTGACTATGCAGTTGGTCTACAAGCCATGAAGTCAATGGACCGAGCGGATAATAAGGTGGGAATCTTTTCATATACAGGAAACCAGGTAAGATCATGTGAAAGAATTAAATAAAGATGCAAATCAGAGGCAAACCAGGAGGAAAACTACCAAAGCAAATACAAGACAAAGTCAGGGAGCAAAATGATCAGGTTTGAAAAGCTTAAAAAGTCCACCGTTGCCCCGGAAGATAGTTACTACGGGAAGCCAGGGGAAGCCAGGGGAAAGGTGCATAAGGGCATCCACAAGTATTTTTGTAATTTCTGCGTTAGGCTACTAAGAGCATCTCTAAGTAGACATACTTAAAACCAGTTAAAAGCAGTGTTAAGAAACACATTGCTACAAAGGCATCCGAGGAAAGCACTTGGGATCCATTCACAGTTTGACAAGGTGGATCCCACAGAGGGCGGGTGTTAGAGGGATAAGAACTACACTTTTCTGTCAATGTCTTCTAGGGAGGGTAGGAAATGAGCATGGCAAGACAAGTGCAGATAAATCTTGGGAGGACTGGTACTCTTGGTGGAGTAAAGAAACAATGTATCAGAGGAACATAAAGAGCCAGGGAAGCATCTTAGATTACGGGTTTTTGTTCCTCAGACCAGTACTCTGTCCTTCCCAATGTTTCTTATCATATCTTAAATCACTAAATTCTCTATTCGCCGATGGCTCAGCACTTCCACCCTGAGCCACAGTTCAATTCCTCCCTTTAAGATCCCTTGCTCAGTCTTTACACCTCCTGACATCCATCATTTTACAGCATTTTTTGTTTATTTATTTGTTTGTTTGTTTATTTTTTGTTTCTTTCGAGACAGGGTTACTCTGTGTAGCCCTGGCTGTCCTGGAACTCACTCTGTAGACCAGGCTGACCTCGAACTCAGAAATCCACCTGCCTCTGTCTCCCAAGTGCTGGGGATTAAAGGCGTGTGCCACCACTACCCGGCAAGTATTTTGTATTATTAAAAGCATTTGTTTGGGATGTTCTTTATATAGGTGTCGGGGGAGCACATGTGCACATTTGTGCCCATGCATGTGAAGGCACCACTACCCTACTTTTTTTGAGATAGGATCTCAGACAATCCTGGACCTTGTCTATAGGCCAGGGAGTCTCAGGGATTGTCTTGTCCCCACCTCCTTGAACATTGGGATTATATGCTCAAATAGAGAGCATATCTGCTCTCTCTCTCTTTTTTTTTTTAAGCATAGGTTTAGAGATACATCATTTTGACATTCCTCTGCTTCCCCTGTGACCGTGTTAGCAAGCACTACAAAAAGACTGATTTCTCCCCCGAGAGAACACATGTGCTGGATTTTAATGCTGCTAGAACTCCAAAGATTTTCCAACTCTTGTAGGGAACTGAGGTCCAGACTTATATACTTTGTGCATGGGCCTATGATGGATGCGCATGTGTGTTTAACGATTAAGGAACAAAGTTGATTTAGGAACCATTGTGGAAGGAATGAACAATGGTTCTAGATGGGGTGAAGCTGTGAAGGAAGTGGAGCATGCACGGACCATGCGCGGACCATGCGCAACCCGCGCGGCTCACGAAGCTGGAGCATCCTCGTGGACTGTAGGTCTGGACTAACTTCACAGGCTGACTCACGTCTGTGGCAGCTTTATTATTCTGTATCTCAAAGATCACAAATCTTAATTCCTCGTGCCAACACTTGTAACTAAACCCAAATAGTCCTAACAGAGCCTGTCTTTGAACTGGCAGCGTGTACAGTTACCCAAGTGGTCTACAAGCAGCTACACGGAGACCTCCCCCTCTCCTAATTGCTTCTTAGAACGATCCAACAGTGGCAGGAGACAAACACCCTATTCCACAAAGCACATGAAACAGGGTGAACAGACCTCTAAACCAGCGGCTTAATTATAGTACAGAGCAGTGTGGCAAACCATGCTTAGCATTTCAAACCGCTCCATGTGTTTCTCAATAAAAAAGGAAAGCTCACCCCAAACCCTGCAACGCTTCCCGTGCTCTGCAAAACCCAGGGTGTCTAAGTGTTCTTTTTGCCCTGTTTTCAAGTTTCCAAATCCTCTTAAGGCCATCAGAGCTAACTAAAATTTGAGATATTTTTAAAATGCTTTCCTTCGTCCGTTAGCCACTATGGCTGCCCCTTTGCCTATATGTCTCCTACCTTCTACCCTGTAGGTTTTGGGGAGTATTCTTTTAGTTGGGAAAGAAGAACTTTGGGTTGGGTCTCCAAGTTAGTCATTTTATCAGTTAAGACCCTTCATCATCATCATCATTGACATTTATGGATTATGGTATATTTATTTACTTTCCCCATCTGCAGACAACCACTCTGGCTTACTTTGAATGTGTGTGCAAATGCCTAAGAATGTTTTCATGTGTTTTCCATTTGCATAACCAGTTGACTTAAATTTTTGTTAAAAATCAACGTGAGATTTTTAAGATCTCCCCTTTTATACATGATTAGTGAGACTTATTGTCCCCGTGTGCTTCCTGCTGTACCACAGTGCGCATCCTCTGCTTTTCATTTCTTCTTCCCTTTTCTAGAGGACACACAGATTGTCCTATCCCTCCCTTCAGTGACGTAACTCTCATACATGCCCACTTACAGTATAAACTCAGAAATACCATTACGGAAGCATACGAAAACTATTACTCTAATTCCACAAAACCCTGTTGTGTTGCTCTTCAGAGCGTGCATCTAGTCTATAAACTTGCCAGAAGTCGCAGCTTTCTGATTTCCCTCCGTCCTAAAGATGACACGAGGCTATGTGATTCAAATGTTTGCGAAGATGACAGATACAAATGCTTTCTCCTTCGCATTTAGCCAATTGCTGGTTTTTTTTAAAGCATCATCCACTCAGCCAAAGCATCTTCCACTCAGCCAGTTTTCCAGTTGTGAATTGTCCTCCTACTTTCCTATTCGCCTGTACAGTTACAGTGATATTCCAGCCTTTGTGGTTGCTATGACTTGAATAGCCCCACTACATCTCACACTGAAAATCTTTACTGAGTTTTCAGGAGGTGATTAAAATGGTGAGGACTCTGCCCATGAACGAACTATTAAAGATTAATATATTGGACTATTAATATATTGAACTATTAAAGATTAATATAATGGACTATCTATGAGTAGGTAGAACAGAACTTCTCTTTGTAGCCCTGGCTATCCTGAAACTCACAGAGACCCTCCTGCCTCTGCCTTCCAAGTGCTGGGATTGAAGGCAAACACCACCACTTCCGGGCTCTGCAGTAATTCTTTATCTGTAAGGAAACCTTCCATAAATCCTCATTTTCCAGCTTGGGCATTCCATCCTCCAGGATATAGAGATGGATGATATTTTGTTGTCTATAAAATTACCAGGTCTTTGGTAGTCTATCACAGCAGTAGAATACAGATGGAAACAAACGCAGATTAAAATGAACACAATGCTCCTATTTTGATTTATTACACTCTACACTCTATTGGTTCACCTCCCAATCACTTTGAACTCCAGGGCTGGTCTTGAACATCTCATGCCTTGATTTTCTGAGTGTTGGTATTGTAGGTGTATACCATTACATTTTTGGTGATTTTAAAGTAATCATATGCAGATCTTTGCTCACTGGTCTGAGTACAAAAGGATACTAGTTCTCTATGTTCCTAAATTAAAATGTTGCAAATATCTTTAGTATATGACCCCTTTACCAATACTACTTTTGGTACTTTAATATAGGCAAATCTGCTGTTTTGCCTTATACTGTTTTGTGTGTGATAGTCTTATATGTCCCTGTGGCCTCAGGTTTTTCCATCCACCACGCGGGAACTGGAGATCAAACTCTGGTTACCAACCCTGGCAGCAGTGATCGTACTTGGGCCATTTTTTCAAGCCCAGGTCAAGAACTGGAGGTTGTTTAAAGAAATGAGTCCTTTTTTTTCTCCCATTCACTTTTGATTCTGAATCTAACGGGGCTAAAGTACAGAGACTTTAGATAGCACAGTCTACAGGACAGCCTCGGGCACTAAGAACTACAGTTATTTTTTTTAAGTAGACCAAGACTTTAATTTACATGTTCAAATACATCTGGAAAGAAGAAAAACAACAATAACAAAACTTAGTTGACCCTTTGTAAAGAATAAAATAACAGATCAAATATTAGTTAGCTGATCAAGAGTGGGACTCAAATTCAAATTAGAAATGGGAGGACACCTCTCTTTGTAACATATGGAGATACCTACAGAAAACCATAATCAATATGCAGAGTTGTAGATCCCAGTCTCCATAGATAACACTATAAAATACTGCCATGTCTAAGGCTCAGGGAACATTGCAGAAGAGAGGATGGAAAGACTGTAAGAGCCAAAGGATCGGGGATTTGTGGTGATATTGTGACTTGTAGTAACATAAAACACTACTTCCGAACCACAAGCACACTAGTGATCATGCCAGGCTACATGAGAAAAAGCCCATGTGTCCTTAACTCTAAGCAAGAACTACAGGCAACTAAGGAAGGCTGCGAGCAGGAGAGGTGATTCTACAAGGAAAAAGCTCACATATTGGCTGTCTAGTGACAAACAGTCACCCCTGAAAACAAACATACAGGTAACATATGGGATCAATACGTTATATTTGTGACTATATCTGTGTATACATGTGACCCTCCTCCAGCCAGGAGCCAGTCTCTCAGACCTTGCCTTGCCACAAATAGCCATGCCTCTCTCCAAGTCTCTGCTATGCTGGAACTCTCGCCTACAGAGACCAAAGATGAAGATGCTGATTGGGCTGCGAGATGCTGATGGGCTAGGGGGAGGGAGGTCCTGCCTGCTGGCTTGTAATAGATACAGTTGAATACACATGGTGGACTGAAAGCAAACCATGGCTTGGTCCCATTTTTTAATTCCCCTCTTGCTGTCCGATTCCCTTAATTCCCCCTCCCCCAGGTCCGTTCCTCTCTTCCAGAGACCCCTTCGTGTGTACCCACTGGCAGCTGCAACAGGCCAATAAAATCATTGTTTCCCAGGTTGCTGGCTATCAGGCTGCTCACCACAGTGAATGGTGCTATATTCTAGTGTTGTAGTGTATATTAGTGTTATTCTCTGTTGGTGACAGATTAAGCCCTCAACAATAGCACACCCAGAACAGTCTTGGTTAACGGAGGTTCACGTTGCTGATTCCAGGCATCGGCTATATCTTCATCACCATGGTCACTTTGCTCTTGAGCTCATTGGTTGATGACAATGGAGTTGGCAAAATCAGACAATTGGTATCCCAAGGAAAGCTCATGCCTCTGATCCTCTGATGCTAAGGTTATCCATTGGTGGATATCCTTTTAAGAGACAAACATATTCTCATTTCCTTCTCACTCAGGGAGATCTATTCTCCTAACCCACATTACAATGTTGCCAGTTTTCCAGTCCTGTTCCTTCTAAGTCTATGATCACTTAGTCTATGATCATTATTTTCTATAGCCCATGAATTGGTAAGTAATCACATGTTTTTCCAAGCAGAGCGAACAATCATATAAACTGCTGGAGCTTGTACTTTTACCACTGGCCTCCAGAAATGCCCTAGAAGTAGGGTGTGGTATTATAACTGTCTACTTTCAGGTGATACAGAGCCATCTATAAACCTGGCCAAGTCATCTTTCTTCTATACACTGATTATACAGGAGGGTGTAAGTCTACGCTTCTTGAGAAAAAAGGCAGCATAGCCATAGAGACAATTATAGCCATTTGGGTCACTTCTTCATGTACCTTACTTATGCTTTCAGGGCCCTCTCTGGACAGATCTTGTGGAAGCAGTTTCTATTTGATAACCAAACGCTGTTGTGCATATTCAACTTCATGCCTCGGTGGACCAGGCACTTAGTGCAGAATAGGGAGTTCAGGCTTAATAGTGACATGATGTCTAGTCTCTTGTGTGTCCCAGTAGCAGACACAAGAGTTGTCTCTCAAAAGGAAAGGATTTACCTGCCAATAATGGCAGAGCTTTGTTCCAAGACCAAAGGATCTGCACCGTGCTTCATCTTTAGAGGTCAAGGGTTCCAAAAAGCTTTCCTATAGTCTTCTGAAACTTTGGTGGCCTTGGTCGCTGCTGGATCATATGGCTCCAGTAGAAGAGTGGGTGTACTATTATGTGTTATTTTAATATTTGAAGACTAATAGATACAATAATATCCTATCAACAACTACATTGTTGTAAAGCAGATACAAAGATATAGAATGGTCTGAGAGCTTGATTTTGTTTGTCCACTAATATTAGTTTATTAATGGCCATTGTTCTTATCCTGTTGTTAGCAAGCATCCTTTGCTCATTTCTTTGGGTATTCTTTCTAGTCAATTATTTTTGTGTCTTTCTATCTCTCAACAAAGGAGAATTGAGAAGTTTTAGATTATTTTCTTGTTATTGTTGCTGTTCAGTTATTTTAACATCGAACTTCGAGCGTTAAATTGCTAAGGCTGATTTTAATCTCAATGATTAGTACTGTTTTCATTTTAAAGATGATGCTAAAATCTATCTTTAATGAATAATGCTTATGGAAGAAAGGAAGCTTAATACCTAAATAATAATTATGTGGGCAATATATAGCTATTTAAAATGTCCTCATACGCATTAGAATATGTAGGCTCTATTACACTGTTTCAGGCAGAATACATGTGTTTTGAACCTGTATTAATAAAGTAAAAGCTTTTCAAAATATGTGTGTTGGCTCTGTCAAGGTTCCATAGGTCTCTTTCTTAATAAGCAGTAAACATGTGAGACAAAAAAAAAATGTTCACAAAGGATGTGCGTCCTGACTCAAAGTAACTAAAGGGCTGTTCTAGTTGCAGTTGCATTCCTGTGAAGAGACATCAAGATCAAGGTGACTTTTATAAAGGCAAACATTTAGTTGGGGCTGGCTTACAGTTTCAGAGGTTCAGTCCATTATCATCATGGTAGGAAGCGTGGCATCATACAGGCAGACATGGTGCCAGAGGAGTCAAGCTCTACATCTTGATCCAAAGGCAGCCAGGAGGAGATTGTGTTCTGCAGGCAGCTAGGAGGAGGCTCCCTTCCCAACCGGGTAGAGCTTGAGCATAGGGGCCTCAAAGCCCACCCTCACAGGAACACACCTCTACCAACAAGGCCACACCTACTCCAAGAAGACCACACCTCTTAGAAGTGCTACTTCCTATGGGGCAAGCATATTCAAACCACAGGAACTCTAGCAGTAATACTTTTAAATGATGACTCATTATTTGCCAGCTGGGGCTAAACTTTTTACAGAAATGGTGACGCTATAATCAAGACTTTTAAGGAACTCAGAAGACAAGTCTTGATTAAAAAAAAAAAAAAAAAAAAAACCTACAAAACAGGAACTTTCAATGTTCAAAAAACTCATCAGTATATGTCAAATGTAGATTGAAGAAAGGGCCAAGAAGAATTAATAAAAAATAAAATAAAGTAATAATACTGGAGTTGATCTTTATGTAGCCTCCAAGTTTATAAATAATTGAATTACCTCAGTTCATCTTCACAGCACACTTAGGAAGCTAACCATAGCAAAATGGTGTCTTCCACATAGAAAGCTGACACTTGAGAAGACCCAAGTTTGCATGGCTTCCCTCTTGTTTTTGTGATACTGTGTATCTTCTGATACCTGGGTAGGGTGTCTTCTCCTCTTTAGAAAACATAGGACTTCTGTCTTCCTTCAGGGAAACCAAGAGACAAAAAAAGATATGTGTTCATTCTAATAGTTAACTTGAAGATGAGTTATTACCAGTTTTAAATATTATCATGGATAAGCCCCAGCATCAACTAGGGTAGATGAAAAGACATTGGGCCATGCTTTTCCAGTCACTTGGATCTCTTCCATTAGCTTTGGCAGAGAGAAGGCCTAACCCCAGCAAGGAACTATGGGACCTATATTGATTACCTTAAATCACCTAAGTGCACTCATTCCTGTCATTGCCATCAAGTACTTTCTCTTTTCTGTATTCAGATCCTGTTCTCAGTACAGGGGCTGTAAGCGGTGGTAGGGACATACCTAAGCATGGGATGAGTAGTGGAAAATGAGTATGAGGAAGCAGTGTGGAGACAACAAAACACCTAGAATGTAGCACAACTTCAAGAGAAGATGGAAAGCGATCTTTTCCCAGACTCAACCATGCTGAAGAGTTCAGGTAGACAAGAGAGAATTGGTAGACTGAAAGTGAAGAAAACATCGAAGGAAGCAGAGGTACAAATGTTTGCTTGTTGGTCACACTACCCCAACCCTACTCCAATTAACATTTGTAAAAGCTAGATTAATGGGGGCCCATTTGCATGACCCCATTTACGGTCCTGTAGCTTTCTCCTACACTGGTATTAACAAACTTAACAGTAATAGATGACAGAAAATAAATGACTGAATTCTGACGTCGAGCAAGCTTTTTTCCACTTAGCTCAGATCACTGAAAGATGGGCCCTACGTGAGAAATGGAAAGGGTAAAGAGACAGCATGTATCAAAAACAAAAGATAAGTTTAAAACTTTCCATCAAGAGCTGTTCTTTTTCAAGGACATGCTAGATTCTTTGGAGGCAAGTTTAGTCTCTCTCTCTCTCTCTCTCTCTCTCTCTCTCTCTCTCTCTCTCTCACTCACACACACACACACACACACACACACACACACACACACAAATACAGTAGTGTAACAACACTTCTCATAATACAAACTACTAAAAATGAAGTTATAGCAGCCCTTTTATCATGAAAAGTGCTCCAGAAAACAGCTATCCTTGGCCAAGGCAGCTTAGTTCAAACCTCAAGAGCCAGAAATTCTTAGAAGGAATACAGGCTGTAGGTCTCAGGGATTATGCCAGCTAGAAAAGTGAATGAAAACTGAGAGCTCCCTTGACTTCTGTTTGACAAGCAGATTGTCACTGTTGACAGGGATCACTGGCCCTGGGGGAAATGGGCAAGATAAAACTTGACAGAAACACTTGGGAGGAAATTTGACACTAGTGAAAAACCACAGGTGTGAGTGAAACCAATCAGTAAAAGTTGGGTTGTTTTTCAGGGTCTGATATTCTACATACATCTAGTTCAAATTTAGGAGTTTGAGTGAACCATGTGAAGACACAAAGTCAGCACTTGGGAGGCCAAAGGATTCTTTCTGTCCCTAACAGAACTCACCGACTATACGTTTAAATATATCTGGCAGTATTAACTATTCAGGTGTGAGAAAAGAGATTAGCTTCTTAACACAGCCTGTTTCAAACTATAGAGTAGGCTGGACTTTCTATCAAAGAGTCCAGTGACCACTTACTGAGTGCCTGAGTGCCCGCAAGGTCTCAGATGTCAAACCTGCTGTGCGTGTGAGTGTGTGTGTGTGTGTGTGTGTGTGTGTGTGTGTGTGTGTGTGTGTTTATGAGAAATGCTATACTCCTTGGCCCTATTTTCAAAGATATCATATTCAGTGAAAGAGTGGAACATAAGAATTCACCCAGAGATGAACGATTATTAAATAGAATGAACATTAGGAAGAGAAACGCAGATGCCATATGAATAATACAAAACACTATATTTTGTAGGAGTTCATGGGTGGAAGAAGCCACTTGGGGGGACAGGAGGTTGCATCATTCAGCATTGAGCAAAATCCAGACAGTCTGAGCGGTGGGGGTGAAGGAACAAAGCCATGAGGATAGGATGAACAGGCTCCAAAGCCAAAAGCAGCTCCCGGAGCCGGAGGACAGCCGGACAGATGTAAGAACTTGGAGATATGTATTCCCTTTGAAAAAGCCAGCAGAAGCATCGCATACAGTAGCTATTCTCAGTTTACTCTTGAAGCTAAGAGTTTGAGTTTAGCGAGTAGACAAACAGCTCCGTGTTTTTTGAGGGAAACACCCTGAAACAGATAATAAAAAGTTCTCTGGGGACACTGAGCCCAAGGTTGTGTCCCAGCATTGCTGTTTATTAGTTTGATTTCTCATAATTTCATTTTTTATGCATTGGACTTCTAATTTTTAATTGGAGATAATATTTCTATCTGATGGAAAGCATAACTGGGGAGACAAAAGAGATAATGGATTTAATATGATTGCCACAGTGCCTGGCACCTGGGAAGAGCTTCTTGAATCTTAGCTATTGATTTTATTTGATAGAATCACACAATAGCAACAGTAATAATAACAAATTTTAAAAGCCAAGTAAACTTTTTTTTTTAGTCCAGGCTAGCCTTGAAATCTTAAGGGCTGAGATTAAAGATTAGTTTCTTGAAATTCTTAGTGTGCACCTGAACACAGAGGAGGTAACTACCTAAGTAGATCTTTAGAATTTTTTTTCTGATCTCCAAAAAAGATAAATGAAATTATCCATTTTTGTTTTTTTTTTCTCTCTCTCTCCCTCCATTCCTTTCCTTGTCACTCTTGGTTGTTCTCTGATAAGCCCTTTGTACCCTGTACCTGTGGTTCAGAGCCTGAGAGCAGTCATGACTACTCTACTGCTGACTTCTACTGGTCTCCACATTGCCCTTGCTTGAAAGGGGTCCATTCACTGTGTTCACAAGGGACATGGATCAGGGCTCAGAGAGAAGGGGAGGAGAGAGAGAGGGACAGAGGGATAGAGAGAGCGAGTGAGCGAGCAGAAACCATATTGCTTTATTATTCTACAAGCGGGCTTACAACAGTACCCTCTGTTTATAAGTACCATTAGACTCTCTGTTTCTTGCTTACCTCCTTTAGCAGAGTAAGCAAGGCAAAGCAGGCCACTTTCTAGTAGATGGTGAGAAGATAGACAGCAGCATTAGCTTGACTGTGGGTTTGATGTGGAGAACAGAGTCAAAAGGAGATATTCTTGTGGGTTTCTATATGACTGAGAGGCAGCAAGGCTCTTGCAGTGGCAGCCGATTAAAACGAATGACATTCTGGTCACCAAATGTTAATAGGTCCAAGTGGAAGTGTGGTGACCAAAGTTGAGTCATAACTTGAAAGGAAACCAGTCTTACCCATGTTTTTTTGTTCTTTAGTGAAGACCCTTACTAAGCTCTTCGAAGACCCATGGCTTTCTACAAAGGAGCAGCAAAGTTTATGGTTGGCCACAGCAAATGGCTCTTTGCACTCTTGGGTCTGAACAAGAACCAGTTATGAGAAGCCGGGGTTTGACTTGCTTTTGGTGTGGTTAGCGTTGGTGGGAAGGTTACTTACTGGTCTCTCTATTTATTAACATCATTGATCTTTGGGGTTTTCTACTGTTGGTCTAGCTAGCTTGGTTAAGGTTAAGATCCTTTTGCCATGGAGAGTCTTGCAAAGCTCTTCTCATCTGGCCTGTGGCTGAGCGAGGAGCTCTTCTGAGCCTCTTTGAAACCTATTTAAGGCATTCCTAAACAGCAAAACTTAGACTGCTAAGTGATTGGTTTTTTTAGGGTACTTAATTATGGAACAACCAAAATACGGAGACCTCTGTCCTAATGCTTGAATTTGCAGCTTTGCCCTGGATTTTTTCTTTAGGGGAACTCCAATATCTATTCCAGAGTAGATATTCAACTTGGACTGATTATAATTGGGGGCAGGGGAATGGTTTTTATCTGGTGATCTTAAAAAAAAATCCTAATACCTCTTAATCAAAAACTACACAGTAAGAGTGTTCATATTTTCATGTCAGAACAAACCTGTTACTTTAAATTTTTGATATTATTTCTCAATTTTTCCATACCTAGTATTGTTCATGTGCAAAGAAGCATCCAATGTTCTGTTTCAGTTAGTCTGTACACTGAAAGAACATTTATAACACCCACTTTCATTCTTTATTAGAAAGTTAAGAGCTGGAGGAAGTTTCACTCCCAGGAGCTCTGACACTCTCAGGATCAGAGGTGAGGAGGACCCAACATCTGTCCCAACACCAGGAGTAACTGGGACCAGTAGGATCAGGCACACAGGAACTCTGCCAGCAGATTGGCTTGGGTTCCTTCCAGTCTCTCTGGGCTGGTGTCCTGAGCAGACTTTGGGTGCAAGCTCTGCAGCCAGTCCCAAAACATCCAGAGGAAGCCCCACTCCCAGGAGCTCTGACACTCTCAGGATCAGAGGTGAGGCAAACCCAACATCTGTCCCAACACTGGGAGTAACTGGGACCAGCAGGACCAGGCACACAGAAACTTGGCCAGCAGAGTGTTTTGGGTTCCTTCCGGTCTCTCTGGGCTGGTGTCCTGAGAAGACCTTGGGCCCAGGCTCCACAGCCAGTCCCACAACACCCAGAGGAAGCTGCTGCACTCCCCGGTGCTCTAACAAGCCCAGGGGCACAGGATCCCAGGGGCACAGGATCCCAGAATCACAGGATCACAGAGACAGCTTGACTCTGAGGAGTTCTGACACAACGAGGATCATAGGAAGGACAGGCCCCAGTCCAATTTAGCAAGGGCAGGTAGCACTAGAGATAATCAGATGGTGCGGGGCAAGCATAAGAATATCAGCAATATAAACCAAGGTTACTTGGCATCATCAGAACCCAATATTCCCACCAAAGCAAGTCCTGGACGCACCATCACACCGGAAAAGTAAGATTCTAATCTAAAATCACTTCTCATGATGACGATACAGGACTTTAAGAAAGACATAAATAGCTCCCTCAAAGAAATACAGGAGAACACGGGTAAAGAGCTAGAAGCTCTTAAAGAGGAAACACAAAATTCCCTTAAAGAACTACAGGAAAACACAAACAAACAGGTGAAGGAAATGGACAAAACCACCCAGAATCTAAAAATGGAAATAGAAACCATTCAGCACCCAGTAAAAAGTTCTTTCTATTAAACTATTCCCATGGGTATGACCTGTCTATTGACCCACTCAAGGTTGATAGTATCAATAGGGATCTCAGGTGTTTGACCTGGAAGCTGATTCTTTCGGACATTGACTAGATGTTTCAAAGTGTAGCTGTGACCAACTTGAAAGGACACTGTTTGAGTGGAAATATTTGGTTACTACTAGTTTCTGAGCTTAAAAGATTGGGATTGATTGTGAATTCTTATGTGGGCCATGGAGAGACACTTGTTGAGTGTGCTTTCATATAAGATTGCAGAAGGAAATGTCTCCTAGTCTTTAACTGCTCAGGAAAACTTCTCCAAGAGGCTCCCTGTTCTCATCCCTTTAAGGGAAACTACTAACATGTCAGAGGGATTCTCTTCACTCTGGTCCTCAGATATGACAAGAATAATAAGCCTGAAAGATTTATAGCACTAATCAAGGGAAAAGGTTGATGGGTTTAAGTGACATAATTAAGTTCTCAAAATTAGAAACCCCTTTTGTAAGCTGGGACACTGAAAGATTTGGCAAATATCCCTGCCCGTCAGTCATCTTCATCGCTACTGAATGTGTACATGTTGAACGACTTAATGAACCAGACATACGATTGCCTCACGGAAAAAACGAATGTGTTGTGCAGAGTACGCTCTTTTCCATAAGGAAAGTGTCATTGGGAAATACAGACATGTGGAAACAGGCCCCAGAATTTCAGCAAATCAGTCCTTACTGTCCATTCATCCATGCAAGAAAGTTTTAGAAGGGAATGAAGTCCTAGGTTTTTGAAATTTGTATTTTTCTAGTGTTTAGAGCAAAATGTAGCACTGGGTAGCTGTTGGGCAACAAAGCATTAGTTTAGATTTTAGCTACCCTTCAGTTCAAGAGACATCTCAAGTCCTGCTGCCACCTGTTCCCAGGTTTTCCATTGCATGTTACCACCCCAAACTACCTCATTAAAATCAACGAAAACAAAGAGGATTAGCCAATGAAATGTTACTAGTGCTATTACTAATAAGTCTGTTTGGCACCATTCAATAAGGCTACAAAGCTGTAAATGCAACCCATGGAAATTCAGATGACACCTCAGCTTGTTAGCTCTTGTGATCTGTATTTGCACTTCAACTGGGAATAGATAATAATGTGGGTCTGTGCAGTTCCAGTATCACAAGGGGTATTGTTTGCTCTAATGAACACTTATGCAAGTCTATGTTCCCATTATCCTTGTTTGTAAAGTATCTTGTTTATTGCCATTTCTGAGCACAGCCACCACTTAAACTTATGGATGCCCACACTAAAATGCAAAGCCTGCATACTTTTAAAAACTGTGTTTCTCAACTACATTTTTAAAATTTTCAGCATTTACTAGTGAAGAATTATATGAAGTGCCTATGTGAACCATGCATATAATCTTTTGATAATTTTTAAACCATAGTATTTATTTGATAATCTCATGTGAGATACAGCATAATAGGGAAGGGAGCAGAAAGCAGGTAGATTGAAAGCAGGTGATCTTTCATAGCAGAGATGAGGTACTATCCAAAAGAAGGCCTTCAAACTTAACTGCTTGACTCTAGAACATCCCAAACTCAACACAAGTGAGCTGGTACCAAGTGTGAAGTGCTCTTTGGCATGCAATTCTCAAGGTTGGTGTGAATGCAGCATGCCACAGCTATGTTGTACTGTAACATGGTGCATGACTGTACTCCAGCAACTCTCTGGACATTCTTCAGCTAGAAGCAGGAAGCAGAATTAAAGTAACCATTGAGGTCACAGGTCAGCAGCACACTTGATGCTGGGCAGATAAACTTTCTTAGTGTAGGATTCATACTAAGGTGACAGAAGACCTAAGGAGCGAGCAGAAAAATGATGGAGATGAGGGTGGGGGGTTTTGGTTTGTTTGTTTGTTTGTTTGTTTATTTGTTTGTTGTTTTTAGATATGGTCTTGCTATGTAAGCCAGTTTGGTCTCACTCTTGTAATCATTTTGACTTGGTCTCTCAAGTACTAAGGTTACAGATATACACTACTACATTCAGCCAAAATACATGAAACTTACAATATATGCTATAGTTTGGAGTAGGAAAAGGAGGGTTGTCAGTATATAAAACTCTCATTAGGTTCAATGAAATTCTTAGAAATAAAGTTAAATGAATCTTTCCAATTTATTTCTTTTAAGTGTGATCCAATGGTGTTTGTCTTCTCTCTTCTGTTGAGATCATTCGTACCTTCCTGTCCACTGGAGAAGCATCTATTGGTTATACCTTCAAGTACAGATCTGTCTCACTTGGAGCTATAGGTTGAAACCAATACTGAAGTGAAAACTCTCAAGTGGAATTCAAAGATGACAGGATCAAAAATGCTCCCTTACCAGGTTTTATTCCCTAGGGCAGTGATTCTCAACATGAAAGTTGAAGAACCCTTTCACAGGGGTCTCTGAAGACAATCAGAAAACAGATATTTACATTACAACTCACCACGGTAGAGACATTACAGTCACGAAGTAGTAGTAAAAATAATTTAATGGTTGGGAATCACCACAACACGAAGGGTCACAGCATGAGAAAGTTGGAGAAGCACTGACCTAGGAGCTCTTAGGCAAAGGTCCTAGTAGTTTTGAGAGAGTGTTTTAAAGTGGGAGCATACACACACACGTGTGTACACACAGACATGCATGTACGCGTGTGCACTCGTTTTTAAGCCTACATTTGGCTTTGAGTGTTGCCTTCCAAGTTGACATGTTAGAAATGCAGGCTCCAATCCAACTCACCTAGAAGATCAGCCTTTTAGGAAGTAATTAAATAGTGATGGCTGTATCTGCAAGAAGTTGTTAATAACGGAGAGTGGATTTGTTATAAAAGGTCATGCTCACTGTCTTTCTGCCATAGAAAAAGATATAATTGTGAAATAAATATAGACATATTCTCTGAGCCCAAACATGATACACAATTACACTCTAAGCTAGGCCTGGGTCCTGGACAGCTTTGGACATTACAATATTCCCAATGGCTGTACAATTAATATAAGTTCTTGGCATTATTATATCCATGGCTGAATGGTGTGTGTATTGATTTGCTCAAGATATTCCAGAATACTGTGTGCTGTTTCAGTATAACATTTATTTTGTTGTCTACAGGGTCACAATTTGAATGATAAATTACAGGGTTTTCATCGATATAGGTACTCAAAAGGCTCTGAGCCTTCAAGTGTATATCACTGAGTATATCATAAAAAATCCACATTGGTCCCAATATTCTGTCCTTATTGGCACTTTTGATTACATTTTCAATAAGCATGTGTTTATAGGAAGGTCATGCTTTAATGCCACTGTGGTGTGAGGTAAAGAATTATTAGAGTAGCCAGGCAGTGGTGGCACACGCCTTTAGTCCCAGCCCTTGGGAGGCAGAGACAGGTGGATTTCTGAGTTCAAGGCCAGCCTGGTCTACAGAAAGAGTTCCAGCACAGCCAGGGCTACACAGAGAAACCCTGTCTTGAAAAAACAAAACAAACCAAACCAACCAAACAAACAAACAAAAAACAAGAATTCTTAGAGAAAACTGTATCAACTAATAGTTTTACATTTTTGATGAATCATTTACTTGAGGGGCATAGTTTACTAAATTACCTCGCTCATGCTTTTCCCATTCACTTCTGAGCTTCCAATGTAATTGATCTTTTGCCTCTGAACATGTACAAACACCTAATCTTTACAGACTTGTAGTATGTGATGATATCTTATAGGATGTGTTTCTTCTAACTTTATTTGTGTTGCTAAAAAAAAAATCACCTGACCATATTTGCAAATTTAAAGATAATATGTTTTGGTTTTGGGCAGACACAGGCCTTTGTTTACACTTTAAAGAGCAGGAATATTGGAACTCCATAAAACTTCCCTCTGTTTAGCAGTTTAGCCTGTCCCATCTTAGGATCTCAGAGTTAGCAGTACATCTATATTTGACTTTTTATATGTTCATACATGTCATGGATGTGTGGGGAGATGTGCTTGTCTTTGGTAACAAGTATTATGACATAAAATTTCCTCCTACTTCAGCGCAGACTATTATTATAAAGGTACAATCAAGACATTCATGAAAACTTAATGACAAAACCATTCCAAGTACTGCGGGAGGGCCTTCCCTCATCTTTTCATTCCACGCCCATCAAAATGAAATCCCTTCTTGGCACAAGCTAGGAAGAATAAGGTAGACTGATTAGTTGGGTTATATGGAGTTATAAGGGGCCTTTCTAAGCCCTTTAAATTAGTGTGAACCAAGCTATTAAATATACATGAAAATTAATGACATTTATAGTCATTGCTATGACTCTGGTGCTTGTACAAAAGCCTTGCCATTAGTACACAGTGTTTATGTTTAACAGGTCTGTGCCGGTTGTTCTCCAACCTGAAAATTGCCAACATGCCAGGCATAAACCAAGTATAAGTTTGCTGGAATATGATTCCTGCTGAGAATTACAATTCCCCTAATCCTTACAGGCTTTCATACCAAGCATTCTGAGTTGAATTTATTGGCTATAACAGCACGTGTTCAGAGGAATATAACTATCTGGGGCTTTCCCTATGAAACCTGCAGATCACAATATAAATAAACGGGCTTAGAATGACTACAGGTGTGGTCTAAGAGCCTGCAGATGAAAGGTGAATGTGTGCATGATGTTAATCAGAGTGCAGATAAATACTGTCTCCTTTATCATTGAAAGTAGTTCTGCCTGGGTCATGGACATTTTTTAGGGTGAAAATAAGTACTTTTATTTCCTTTATTTGCTTAAAAACATACGAAGTTATTATCCATATGCGATTGTTCTCGAACCCCCCCCCATTTCTCCCAAGACTTACCATTCCACTCACTGCCCACAAGCCTCACCAGCTTGCAAAGAAACTATTAAGACTAAGTGAAAAGATGTTCTTATTATTCTCAAATTCTTCTACAGAAATAATAAGATACAACAATGATAGGCTCCAGTCCCGACTGAAAATGTTAGCTAGCACACAGAGTTCTCATTTCTATATCATGCTCCCTATCCTACTCTCACAATGTCATCTTAAGTGTTCTTCAGAACAGACCTGCTCACCTTAGCTCTGGAGTCCTGCTGAGTCCTTCTCCAATGTCTTCTCTGATTGGAGACCCCAGGCCAACCTTCATGGCCTCTGTGTCATATGTCCACTATGATTCATAGTTTATCTGTGTAGAGTATCTACTGTGTGCTAGCTTCTGCACTAGACAATTGAGCTATGTCTTCAAGCCATACAGAGATCTTTGCCTGCCTGCCTGCCTAATACAAGCCTTCTACTTTCTTCCCAAAGGTCTATGCCCCACCATAGGCCTAGACAACATAAAGTGAAGATGCAGCCCATATTCTCACAATAGAGGTAGGTTTTGTCTCTTAGTCTAAAAATCTTAATTGGTAAATTCAAGCAGATGGACGTATTAACTAACATATTATTTCCATATGAAGAAAAATATTCAAAATAACACCATCCTAACTTCAGCCCCTATTATATTTATGCCACTTCCCTTTAGTATTGTAGACATTTGGCATTGTTATTAGATGAAGTAGAAATGTTTGGTTTCTTTAACAACTCAGTTGTGTCATGTGATGTTTTTCTAGAAGCTGTCTTGTGAGGGGGCATGTGATGGTTAGAATATAAATAAACTCCACAAACAATAAGAGGGTGCTCTTGCATTGCAACACTGTGCAACACTTTGCTGGTCTTTGCTTGTCTTCATTGGTCTCCACTTTGTAGAGCAAGCCAAGCCAACGAACTTCTCATGGTATTCCAGTTGATTCTGGCCATTACCACTGATTTATGTGGATTTGGCAGAGCCTTGATGTTTCTGCTGGATCGTGTACCTGCTACTCACTGGTATTTGTTGTTTGTTATTGAACTGGACTTCCGGTATCCTGACAATGGTGAGTGGAACTGCCCCCAAGGAACTACTTCTAAACTGGTCCACAACACCCTTTTCCTATTAACCTTCTTTTTCCCCTACCTCTGGTCATTGGGTTAGAAGGGAGGTTGAAGCATTTAAAAGCCCTAAATAAAGTAGGTTGTGAAAAAAAATCTAAGCCTACAATTGGAACTATGTTTTCTATAACTAACATAAATAGATGGTGACACTTGCTATAAATATTGGATTTTTCCTCTACAAGAAGACCAACTGAGTCAACTAACCTGGGCCCCTGGTTAGTCTCAGAGACTGAGCTACCAACCAAAGTACATAAAGGGGCTAGACCAAGGCTCTGGGCACATATGTAACAGATATGCAGCTTAGTCTCCATGTGGGTCCCCCAAGAGCTGAAGCAGGGGCCCTTGCTAAAGGTGTACCCTGAATGTGGAATCCATTCTCCAACAGAGCTACCTTGTCCAGCCACAGTGGGAGAGGCTGCACCTAGCCTGCAGAGACTTGATACACAGGGGTGGGAGAATCCCTGGGGGCGGGGCACCCTCTCAGAGAAAGAGGGGGGGAAGGATGAAGGAAGGGACTCTGTGAGGGGGGCCTGGGATGGGGTGGATTTGGGATGTAAATAAATAAATATTTACAGAAAAAAGTTAGATTTCTCATCTGTCTGAAAGAATAGAAACTGTCAGATTATACCTCAGACCCATAGGACATAGACATAGAGGAAGTTCCATTTAACCCTCGCGTTTTCTTAATTTTCACATTAATCTCATGGTACTGTTAGGGAGAGGGAAGGTTAGCAGGCTTCTGAACAGCACAGGGGCATTCAGTCCCTTGAGGATGTGACCCACAGACCCAGAGGGAAATCTCACTAGCTGTGCATTCAATAGATTAGTATCTAGGATACACGGTGAATTAAAAGGAAAAAATAAATCAAAACAGCCTAGCTAATGAACAGACAGTTCTCAAAACAAAACAAAACAAAACAAATGGCCAACAATGTTCAACCTCACTGACCATCAGAATAATGTAAATTCAAACTCCACTAAGGAATGGGGAGTTAAGTCAAGCCAGACATTAGAACCCATACCTGATACTGCTTGGGTGACCAAGAATTAGAGACAGACATCCCAGAGACCAAGGGTAAAACCAAACACTGGGCTTAGAGTAAAAAAAAGCAGTGATAAAATGGTGATATTCTACTATAGTCACAGGTCAATGCCTTGCTTAGCCATCAGCAGAGTCGTTTCCTCGTGCAGCAGAAGAGAACTGGCACCCACAGCCAGACATTCAGGAAGAGGGGATCTTGGAACACACGTCTCTAAATGGGAGATCTCCATCACATACCTCTCCCGAGAGGCTCGGGGAACCCTGAGGAAGAGGAGGCAGAAAGGGTGTAAGAGCCAGAGAAGACGGAGGACATCAGGAGGACCATGTCCTCTAAATGAACTGAGCAAAGCTTGTAGCAACTCTGGGACTACATTCACAAGGACTACACAGGTCCGTATCAGAGTCTCTGCATCTATATGATGGCTTCCAGTTTAAGCATTTTTGTGGGATTCCTTAGTGCGAACAAGGGGTCTCTGATTCTTGTGCCTTCTTTTGGGCTCCTTTCTTCAATTGGTTTGCCTTGCCCAACTCTGATGTGACAGGTTTTGTTTTATTTTATCAAATTTTATATTGTTATATTTTGTTGTTAGAAGCCTATTCTTTCCTAATGAGAGACAGAAGGGGAATCAATCCAGGTGGGAGAGGAGATGGGGAGGAACTAGGAGGAGTAGAACGAGGAGAAACTATAATCAGGATATATTCTTTGTGTGTGTATTTGTGTGTGTGTGTGTGTGTGTGTGTGTGTGTGTTTGTATACATGTAAAAAGAATCTATTTTCAATAAAAGGGGAAGGAAGAGGAAGAAGAAAAGAATGAGCCCAAAAGAAGGCACAAGAATCAGAGACCCCTTGAGGGGGCTAAGGAGGAGGAGAAGGAGGAGGAGGAGGAGGAGGAGGAGGAGGCACCAGGCACCGCACTGCACGCCTTTAGTACCAGCATATGAGAGGCAAAGACAGGTGAATCTCTGTGAGTTGGAGGTCAGCATGGTCTGACCTCCACCAGAACTACCCAGTAAGACCCTATCTGACCTCCACCAGAACTACCCAGTAAGACCCTATCTACAAAACAAACAAAAACCAGCACCCTGCATTAAGATTCCATCTCATCCAGTCAAATTGGCAGACATACAAGAATGAAGAACAGGGGCTGGAGACATGTTCAGTAGCCCAGGGGTTGTTCTTAACTGGCTCCTATTGCAGAGACCTCAAATTTCATTCCCTAGAAGCCATATGGCTGTTCACAACCATCTGTAACTCCAGTTCCAGAGGATTCCATGCCCTTTTTCATCCTTTGGAGGCACCAGGTATGCACATAGTATACATACAGATATGCAGGCAAAACATCCACGTATGTAAAATAAATTATTAAAAAAGTAAAAAGAAAATAAAACCAGTGCTAGCAAAGATGAGGACAAATGGGAACCATTATATACTCCTGATGGGAATGTAAACTAATCTGTCCACTATGGAAATCAGTATGAAGGTTTCTAAACAAGACAAAGAGTTGACTTACTGTCTGCCTCAGCTAAACCCATCCTGGATATATACCCAGAGGACGCGATGTCCTCCCACAGAGCTATTTGCTCATCCATGTTTCTTTTGCATTACCCCTCATAGTGAAATTATGGGACAAACCTTGATATCCAACAACAGGGAGATAAGTAGAGAAATTGTGCTTTATATGAAAATGGATTTTTTTTCAGCCATAAAGTAGAAGAGGTTAGGTCTTTTGTAGGAACATGAAGGCAGCTGGAGAAAATCATAGTAAGGGAACTAAGTCAGTTTCATAGACAAATATTGTATGTTTTTTCTCATAGATAGTTCCTAGATTTTTATACAGGTATATAAGGACGTGTATGTATGTATGACAGGGAAGTAGAACCAAAACTAGAGATCACAAGCAATTAACAGGAGGGGGAGGAAGAACAAGGAGAGGAGGAAGAGACTATGCACTGTTTGGGAGCATTTCAACATCCGATATGTCCTTAAATGAAGGTCTACGGTGGACTAGAAACATACGCCATGATGTTTTTTAATCTTTATTCCCTCTTCCTCTGGAAGATGATTTAATTGAGTACCCCGTTCTGGGTTGGTAGCTATTTTATTGCCCTTTCCTTTTCCTATCAATGATTTCACATCAATTACTTAATATTTATCCATTTCCCACTCACTGAACTTTTCCAATTACTTTAAAAACATCCATATAGTTGTTTGATTTGAATTAAGTTCTAAACAATGTTCCCACATTGCATTTAATTGGTTTTTTTCCAAAAATTTAGAAAATTGTATCTATTTATTTATTGTATGCACGCATTTATTGTATACATGTAGCACAGCATACAGGTAGAGGTCGGAGAAAACCTTGCAAGAGTGTGCCCTGGGGGTGAAACTCAGGTCATCAGACTTGGTAGCAAGTGCTTTTATCTGGTGAGCCATCTTGATGCCCCCAATGTCAATTCTTATGAGTCCCTCAAATTTCAATACCGCTTTTCATTATCACAGCATGCACATTTGTTTTTCTGTTGAAGACACCAAGTGCATTGCCCTGTAGAATACCCCCATGTTGCGGATTGTCAGTTTTTTTCCTAGTAGTGTATTCTGTTATTCTGTTCATCTCCACATTTACCATAAGCCAGTGAGTAGACTGCCAGCTATGCTTTTTAAGCAGGAGAGAATCAAGAACATGTGTATGGATGCCTCCTATCGAGAAGCGCATCACATCTGCTTGTCATATTTTTAAAGGTGATAAGCTGGCCAGACTAGTAGATTTAATGCCATCCCAATTTCTATGTTACACAATTCTGATAATTAGGAAGGGATAGTTTTTAACGTACTTTACTGAATATGTATGTAATTTATATTTATCTTTTTAAGTAAATATGATGGAGAAAGCAAAAATTATTCATATTTCTATCTTGTAAGCTTTACACACACACACACACACACACACACACACACACACACACAAACATTGGGTGTAGTTATATACCCAGTTCTCTTACATGAACTGATAATGATGTTTATGTGGGCATTAGGGTAATGAGTGGTACGACCCTAAAGAAGCTAATCATCAATTTCAAAATATGCAATTGGAGGGGTTGGAGAGATGGCACAACAGTCAAGAGCATATCCTGCACTTCTGGAGGACTAAGTTCTAGTAGCTCACAGCTGCCTGTAAGTCCAGCTCTAGGGATCCTATGCCCTCTGCAGCACCCCATGGGTACCTGAACTCATGTGCCTACAACCACACATGCACATAAGAAATAAGACCTACCACTTAAGCTTTCAGCCCATATGAGAGAAACATCTTTTGCATTGACAAAACGTAGATGATAATAGAGACTCGCAATTGAGACTAAGTGGCCAGGGAGTTCTGAGCTCTAAACAGGACATCCATGTCAAACTTATTCCAACCACAGGGCTCAGTGAATATCCTAGAAGCAGGAGAGGAAAGAATGTAAGAGCCAAGGCTGGAGAGACAAGACATAGTCCAAGAACTTATGAACGCGTTGCAGCTGTGGTTGTAGAAGACCTGGACAAGACTGGGTCTATTACCTTTTTTATCTTGGAAGATAAAAGGATCCATGAAGCCCTCTTAGAGACTATGGAGAAGTTAATAGTGGCTGGGAGAAAGGGTGTCCCTTTGTTCAATGGTATAGCCACTGATTAGTTGACCAAAATCCAGTAAATAGCCACCCACTCATTTGACTCACTGTACACACATGTGTCAAAGAGACACAAAAGATAGAAAAGGGACTTGCCAGGAGAAAACACTTCAGTGGAGTGGTGGGGGCGGGGAGGGTGCGATAAGGTAGTAAGGTAGTAGGATCTGAGAAGGGCTAACATGCATTGCACGTATGTTTGAAACTGTCAAAGATAGGACATAACACTTAAAAATACGCAGCTAAACAGTATAGCCCAGTGCCAAGCAAGCAGAGCCAGAAGCAGTAGGAAAAAACTGTGTGCGGTTTCAACCACAAGAAACGGAGCAATTCCACACAGCAGGCCAGCATGTGCAGACAACGTGGAGGAGAGAGATGTTTGTCTGTGAAACAGAAAGCCCACAGAAACAGCACAAAAATCATCGGTGGGGAACGTGGATGCCCCAATAGCCAGTGCTTCATAACAATTCCAGCACAAGCCAGCTGCACTGCAAGACCAGGTAGATGCACCAGTGATGTCAGCCTAAAGCCTCAGTTTACTTTCTCAATTGGTGCTAAAATAACTCATCTTAAAGATTAATAATCCTATAGACCAATACAAATGATCTAACTTTTTCATTTTTATTTTTACTAAAAATTATTCTCTTAAAAGTGAGATTATGAAATCTACTTTTTATTTAAAGCAGTTTAACAAGGGCCTGTTTCTTGGGGGGGTAGCCACGTGTCGAGGACCAGTGGTCTAAGTTGCACTGTTGTACTTTCTGAGTCACCTCTGGGACTACTGAGGTGGAAGGAGCATGGGGTCCACAGTGGAGTTAAAGGCCTACACAGTCCGGGATGGTAGATGACTGCACAAGCCTACTGTGAGACACCCTTGACAATGTGTTCATTGAAAGCAGTTTTCATCCCCTCTGAGTTAGGTGGGGTGGAATTTAGCATAGGGAGGACACTAGGCAAGTTCCTGTGGTAGAATGTCAAGGACCCTCCTTATCAAACATCCGATTTGACAATAGATACATCCTCTGGACCCTAGCTATCACAGCTGGAGTTTGGGGGCAGGGTGGTTTCATTGACTTCATTTAAGTCAATTAAATTACTCTGTACCCCACCACCTCAGAGCTTTTAGTGTCTCTCCTTGAATAAGTTTTGTGTTTCCCTCTGGCAAATTCCACATGCCGTACTTTAGAGCAGGCTCTGTAAGAGTGGCTTTCGCTCTGCTCTGCGGTTCCCTGTCTTGTATTGAGAAGAGAGAGGTGGAGGATAGTCATATGCAAACCGCTTCTGCTTTTATTTTGGATACTGTCAAGGATGCTGTCCGTAGGACCCTTAGCGTAAGGCCCCACTTAGAAGTTTCTTTCTAAGCTGAGAGGCAGCTAAAACAGAAGGTTTTCCTAAGAAACCAGCAGTCATTCTCTTTCTTATGCAGAGTATGTCCTCATAAGCTGCTGCAACAAGGACATGACAAAGCACAGTTGGCTTAAATAGGATGAAGGTCATTTCTGTTAGCTATAATGTTCTGTGGATGGGTTTACCTGGACTTGTGGGAGACTCTGCCATCCTCAAAACTCAGCTTCTAGCTTTGGTCTTATTTTGTGTTATTCCAGTTACTCCCTCCTGTCCATAAATTAGTATCTAGCCCTCCCTGGTTGTGAGGGGTGGTGAGAAGTGGACCAATAAAGGAGAAAGGGGAAATAGATATTGGGGGAACAACCCAGCATGCCATGGTCCATGTCTGACCACTCAAATGTCCACAGATACCCTTTTACCTACACAGAAGA
>JADRCD010211598.1:58422-72684 GCA_019843815.1 Montemys delectorum | reverse complement strand
ATATATATATATATATATATATATATATATATATAGTCATCTCACCTGAAGAAAAACATAATTTCCATTTTTCTTTCTAATATAATTACATTTTATTTCTTTTTCTTGTCTGATCACTCTTGCTAGCACTTCCAGAACTATGCTGAAGAAGTATGGTATCTTTGAAGATAGTCATCCTTATCTTATACTAGATGTTAGTAGATTTACTTTTGGTTTCTCCTAATTGACTCTAATGTTTGCTGTAAAATTTTCATGTATTGCTTTTATTATGTTTAAGAAACTCTATCTACAAAATTGATATTTTCTTTTTAATCAAAAGAGAATGTTGCACTTGTTTAATGTTTTTGTTCCTTGTGTCAATTGAGATGCTCATGTGGCCTTAATCTTTCATTCTGTTCTTGTGATGAATCTTGCTGATTGATCTTCATATGTTAGAATACACTGGCATGCCAAGGAGAAATTCCTGTTGGTTATGATGTACAATGTTGCTGATTGTTGTCGAACTCAGTTGGCTGATATTTTATTGAGACTTTCTGCATCAATTAATATCAGAGAGTTTGGCCAGTAGTTTCATTTTTTCATGTATTTTTCTGGCTTAAGCATCAAGGTGATGTTGGCCTCATGTAGTACTTTTGGAATTATCCCTTTTACTTTTGTATTTTGGAAGAATTTAGCAGAATTGGAATCAACTCTCCCTAGAATAGTTTCTAGAATTTCTCTATGAAGCCATGTGATTATGAGCTTGCCTTTGCTGGGAGGTCTTAGATCAGTTTCTCAGTCATTTTACTTATTTCTCTCCCCATGAGTTTCCGTTCTTTCTGATTCAAATATGACAGATTGTATTTTTTTCAAGAAAGTTGTGTGTTTCCTCTAAGATTTTTTTTTGATATAAAATTGTTCATAATCATCCTTCATGAATATGCTTTGGGGGGCATATCTTCTTTTACTATTGATTTTATTTATGTAATGTTTCTATTAGTCTAGCCATAGTATATTGATTTTAATTTTTAAATATAAACTCTTTGTTTTCTACAACTTTTCTATTTTCTGATTTATTTCTATTCTAATATTTCTTATTTACTTCCTCTTAAACTATGGATTTAGCATGTTCTTTGTCTACTCTCTTCAGGTGAAATGTTAAACATGCTTAACTACCCTTGTATTTGTTGTTGTTGATGTTATTTTTTTTCATAACTCTTAGCACTATCTAAATCACCTTGTGTATCTATTTCTTTGTTTACTGGTTATGCCTCTTTAGATAATAAATAGGAAAGTACAGACCACATGACTCTTTCTTACTCTAGTACATTTAAAGTGCTGTGGATCTGGTTAGTAGAACAATTATTTACACATGGAACATTAAGACATACATACTACTTTGGGACTATTGAAATGCCATTGTTATGGCTGAATAAACATCCTGTAAACTAAAATGTACCCATAAAAGAATGTGGAAATACACAGACAAGACATGACAACAAAGGCCTCAAAGAAGATTTGCAGATGAATGGAAAACACATTATTATTCAGGATAAATTAAAAAAAAAAGATAAATGCCCACAAAAGTACAAAACAGCAAAAAGGAAGGTGACTCATTTGTCATAACTTTGAAAGTCTTAAGAAAACTCAGCAGGTATGTCACAGATAGAAAAGAATCAAAGGTTGAAGAGGATGTGATTTGTTCACTCTCCATAAACTCTTCTTTCTGACTTTGATCATGATGCCATGTTGTGCTCTACCTGAAACCAACAAACACTTTGGAATCTGGAGAAGTAGAACCAGAGATTGTTTGGAATACAGTGAAGGTGGTGATAAGACATGTTAGAAAGAGGAAATTTATGCAAAAGTCACAGCCTGAATAGCAACAATCTCAAGCTCCCTTTTTAAATATTATTATCCCTCTTCCACAGTGAAAACTTGGTTTCCATGTCCAAATTCATGAGAATGGAAGACTATTTCTTAAGAGATGAAGGCAGACTGAATATTCTCAGACTCAGGTGGTGCAGGATACCCTGAACATTATGGTCTGAGCCTCATGGTACATAATTGCAGCTTATAAATCCCACTTATGCAGCCTGAGATGGCCATAATCCTTTGTTACCACAATTACACGTGAATGAACAAGATAGCAAACTTTCTTCAATAGAGAGCAAATATTTGAGTGACTTCTCTAATGTGAATAAAAAAGACTAACAAAAAATAAAAATGAGAGTTCAGTAGAAATACCTATATGGAGATAATATAGGTACCTTAAGGAAAGGAAAATTCAAAAGAGGTAGACAAAATGATATTCTTATAAAAATAAGGTACTATGTTATCATGTTAATGATATTCTAATAAAATAATGAACATACCAGAATTACATGAAAGAGGTATACTTACAAAGCAAGAAAGTAAAAATTAAAAGAAGTATATACTAGTTAATATTGTGTGATCATTTATTGAACTACAGGGTGCCCAGATATTTGGCCAAATATTATCTGGATGTTTCTTCAAGCATGTGTTCAGCTGATACTATTTTCTTACTCAACAGTGTAAAGTACTTTGGACTCCATCAATTGAGTGGTCCATATTCAGTTAACTGATCATGCAAGTAGAAAAAGAACAGGTTCTTCTCTATTATCAAGAACTGAAAAGAAAGTGTTACAATCCTCCTCAACAAACCATATTTTTGGTCATGATTAGAAAATTTGAATATGGGTGTCATTATACTGCCAAAAAGTAAAAATCCAGAGCAACAAAGGAGGATTCTCCAGATTTTTAAGATATTTTGAACTTTAAAAATATAGATTATAGTATTTTGAAAAATTAAAAACTGATTGAAGAATATAATAAATCTGCAAATCAAGAGATTGTGCTGACAGTCATTCCTATATTGTCCTATATTAGGTTTTTCATTGTTACAAAGAGTAAAACTTGTTACTTGAGTTCTCATGTAGTTAAAAAGAATATGTTGGTTTTTAGAAGTTAGCAGCTTACAAAACCTCTGCCTCCAATAAAAGAGTCTTTAGACTATAAGAATGGAAAACTACTGTGGTTTCAGTTGTAGTATGAAAATGACTACATTGACAATAGACACTCCCTCTCCCCATCTCAAGTTATCATCTGTCCACCTATCCATCAATTATAATGATGTTGAGAACCCAGAAGGAGATCAGAAGACAGCTTCCAACTCCCTGTCTTGCTAGCATGAACTATAAGATAACTAGAGAGAAGGAAATAGACTTGATTTGTAGGAGTTCAGCATTTACAATTCATAATTGTATGTGTTAGTTACAGATATTCAATTTCACAACTAAATGGAGGACTTGCTTGATAATGGCTTAAACAAATAGAGCTAGCTTTGGATGGGTACAATTTTGCATTATTTGATATATTTATAGAGTCTGTGCATGCCAAGATGCTGTGTTCTGCTCTCAACTGTCTCTTCTCTGATAGAATGAAAATTTTTCATGGATTAAAGCTATTTTCTCCTCAAACTGGCTGATGCTGAACATATTTGTGAGTCATCAAAATGTGATATCTTGTGATTCTTGCTCATAGGAGCCTTATGTCTGAGAGACATTCCCTTCCATATATGGACTATTTGGGTGTCAGACAAACCTTTGTTCAATTCTAGGATCAACGCTATATATGGTATTGTTTTAACTCAAAACAAACATTGAGCTAATTGCATCCTCAAATACAATGAAACCTCCAATTGATAATTATTTTCTTCATTAAAAATATACTGCAAACCTATTCTGACCAAATATTTGTAGACATGAGGTGAGATGGCATATAATGATGTAAGATATAAGCACAGAGGTGGATCTAGGTACAACTTTGTGGGATGATTTATAACAAAGGAGTGAAAATTCTAATCAGAGGAGTAAGATGAGAATTCTACCAAAGGGTGAGTCTCTTTGATGAAAACATACAATGGGAGCTCCCCTAGTGAGCAGCTAGAACAAACTTGATCTGTGGGTTACACATTAAACCTTTATTCATCATTCCCAAGAAAAGGTCATCAAGTATCATTATTATCATGTCGAAACAGATGTTTAGAGTGAATTAATGTGCCTACATTGCTAACTTCCAAATCATTACAGAGCTTTTAGGAAAAAGTTATAAAATGCCCCCCCCAAACCAACTTAAGAGGCCTGACACAAATATGAAATCTGTTATAAGCTCAGATACTTCCCCCCCCCCAAAAAAAGAGGAAAATATTTAGTTTTAGATAATATTCCAATTAACTGGAGTTATATGCATGCTAGTCAGTTTCAGTGATCCTTTGCTATTATATACTTGCTGATCGATGTAAGTGCTTGGGGATTTGTGGAAGAAGGAACATAGATCTAGTCTTTGGTATCACTTTTACACTTTTTATTTTTATTGTAAGTATATGGTTGTTTTGCTTGCGTGTATGTTTGTACAGAATATACATGTCTAATGCCTATAGAAGCCAGAAGAGGGCGGCAGATACTTTGGAATCAGAGTTAACAGACAGTTGTGAACCTCCATATGGGTGCTGGAAATTGAATCTGGATCTTCTGGAGGAGCATCCAAGCCTGTTAACTGATGAGCCATCTCTGCAGTCCCAATCACTACCTTTTGTATACAATGTAATAATAGCTTCTTTTGGGGTTTATCACCCCATTTCTTCTTTCAACATGTACAGTAAAATTTCTGAAAGCCATTAGTCATGTGTGTTTTACAAAATTGTATTTTACTATTAATTGTGTGTGTGTGTGTGTGTGTCCATACACACCTTAGTTCAGGTTTCTGTGGAGTTAGGAAGAAGAAAGCAGATCCCCTTAGAACTGGAGGCACGAGGTGCCCTGTGTGGATGCTGGGAACTAAACTCAGGTCCTCAACGTCAATGACATGATCTCTTAACAGTTAATCTATCTCTCCAGTCCCAAGTTCCCAGTGCATGTATGTTTTAATAAGAAAAAGCAAAAGAATCAGTGATCATATTTTCATACCATTATTAATAAAATGCAATGAATATAAAGAGAAAGATGTCATCTTTTCACTCACTTTTATACCTATCTCTATACACATGGGGTGTGAATAGAAGTGTAAGTAAGTATACGAACAAAAACAATGTAAAAGGATTGAAGAAGAAGAGGAGGAGAAGAACAAAAAGAAGGAGAAGTAGGACACAGGAAGAGGAAAACTGGGTCATGGTGAAGAATTGAGCTTTGAAGCTGTGATTACTAAATTTGAACATCAACTTTACTGAATTAAAAGACATTCTGGTAACTATTACTGCCTTAGATATTTCCTGTCCTCCAGTATGCTGTAAGTAGATTATTTCTCTTCTAAACAGGAAATCTAAGTGTTTTCCATTAGGTTAGAGTGGTTGAGATGCTCATGTTGTATCTGTAAGAAAGTTTCTGGGGGCAGTGTCATTTGAATCAATGGGTTGTAAGGGGCTATGTTATCCGTGATGTAAACAGGTATTATCTAAGATGGTGACTAAGAATGGCACCAAGGGTATAGTAAAGTCTAACTTATGCCATCTTTTCATGACTTAGCAAGCTTTTCTTCTTATCTTTGCATATTAGAACTTTGGATCTATCGCTGTCCCCAGTGGCATGCTAAGCACTTGAACTTTAAAGCTTAGACTAAGAGTTATACTCTCAGATTCCTTGGTTCTAAGGATTTTGTAATGATACTAACATGTTGTAGGAGAGTCATTGTCATGTAGCCTATAGCTGAGAATATATGACACTTATAAGCCTCCTTGTATAGTTAGTCAATTCTCCAAATAGATGGCTTTTATATATCATCTATAATGTATCTTTCTATCTACCTGTCTTATACTTATTTGTTAATATATTTTTATGTCTCAATTATTTATTTTCTATCATTTAACCATCAATTTTTCTTCATCTTCAACCTATGTATCTATCATCTATCTCTTATCTATTTTATATCTGTCAATTTTTACTTTCATCCATTATTTCTCTATTAACCTCTAAATCTATCTATCCATCTATCTATCTACCTATTACCTATATACATCATATCAATTCTCTCTGAATAACTCTGTCATAAACAGAAAAAAAATTCTGTACTTTGATGGTTATAAATTACTTCATAAGATCTTTAATTCTATATTTACCTTCATAAGATAATTTAATCTTCTTGGTGAAGAATGCCATATACATTAATAAGGTTTGAGCTAGCATAGTCATAGCTGTCTGTGCTCTAAAACTTAGGATGCTGAACACAGTAGAAATCCAACATAAGTGAAATTTGTTTGTGAAGAAAATCTACCTCCCAGCAATTCTTTTTGCTTCATGTCAAGCACAATTGTGCTCCTTTCTAGACAGATTCTTCTTTTGCCATTTCCCTGGTTCTAATTTGCTGTATGATTTGCCAGGCTCAATTTAGCTCCTTCTTCCCTGGAGAAGCATAGCAAGGCCAAGACCCTCTTCTTTGCTAAGGCGCATGACTTTCTGTGTCTGCCTAGTGGACGGTATTTATCTGTTTGTTTTACTCTACTTAGCTCTGGATTGTGAACATAAATGATCCTAACCAAATAATATGCTTCTGTGCATTATTTGAAAAAGCACACAGAAGTGACTCCATATCTACTGTAACTTGTCCCCATGTGCTCTTGCTGTTCTTCCTTGGCTATTTCCAAATATTACTCTAATCCAGTACTTACCAGGAACTTGACTACTGTGATCTTTCAATTTACTAATGAAAAGTTACATCTGTCCTTTGTATTTTGCATGTTTCTAGGAGACATATATGATCCCCAGAAAATGACAAAGACCATTAAAAGTTAAACAAGATACACTCCTGTGTCTCATTTGTTAATTCAACAAATATTTATTGTATAATACGTCTGGCACTGAACTGGAAATGTACTGATAAATGAGGCACAAACCTAGTTTTAAGTTTCACATAGCTGACATTTTAATAAAAGGGAGCAAATTAAGCAGATATAATATAGTTCACTTTGCTCAAATTAGATGGATGCTGGTGAATAAGTCACTCATGATTGGTCTTCCAGTTTAGTCATCATAAGGGATGAAATCTTAGGAAAGATTGATCAGAGTAGGCAACATATAATCTGATATATGAACAATAAACATAACTTAGCCAAGCATTTATAAATTATAACCCATCATTATGGCCCACTGAAATAGAAAGAGAAACATTGGAGATGTTACAGGCACAAAAAGAGTTTGGGAAGAAATCAGAAAAAACATGGCTTCATTTTAGAGCCATAGGAGATGAAAGCAGGTGGACTGGAAACAAACACAGAGAGATATATATGGGACAGTGCATAAAGAAAGGCTGGTACAATAGCAAGGTCTTTAATCTGCATATACATCAGAATGTTTTAAAGCAGAAGCACAATGTATCTAAATTCACATTTTAGAAGACTTCTTGCTTTTCCCAAAAGTAATGGGTGTATGTCCTGTTCACAAAGGGAGATGATGAGTGAGTAACAATTTTCAAAAGAATACTCCCTGGATCCTATCTTGAATGTCAGGCTTTTTGAGGGCTACTTGATTTTGTTTGGTTGGTTGTTTGGTTGGTTTTGGTTTTTTTTTTTTGTTTTGTTTTGTTTTGTTTTTGTTTTTGTTTTTGTTTTTGTTTTTATTCTATTAGATATTTTCTTTATTTACATTTTAAAGGATATCTCCTCTCCTGCTTACCCCTCCAAAAAATATCAAAAATAAAAACAAAAACAAAAACAAAAAACACATCCTGTTTCCTCCCCCCTCCCCCTGCTCACCAACCCACTCTCTCCCGCTTCCTGGCCCTGCCATTTCCCTACACTGGAGCATAGAATCTTCACAGGATGAAGGGCCTCTCCTCCCACTGATGACCGACTAGGCCATCCTCTGCTATACATATGCTGCTGGAGCCATGAGTCCCACCATGTGTGCTCTTTGGTTGATGGTTTAGTCAGAGCTCTGAGGGTACTAGTTAGTTCATATTGTTGTTCATCCTAAGGGGCTGCAAACCCTTGAGCTTCTTGGGTCCTTTCTCTAGCTCTTTCATTGGGGACCCTATGCTCAGTCCAATGGATGGTTGTAAGTCTCTACTTCTGTATTAGTCGGGCACTGTAAGAGATTCTCAGGAGACAGCTATATCAGGCTCCTGTCATCCAGCACTTGCTGGCATCTACACTAGTGTCTGGGTTTGATAATTGAATATGGAAATAAGGATTCCCGGGTGCAACAGTCTCTGGATTGTCCTTCTTTCAGTCTCTGCTCCATAGTTTATCTCTGCAACTCTTTAGATGGGCATTTTGTTCCCCCTTCTAAGAAGGAACAGAGCTTTGGAAAAAGCAATTTGCAAATTCATCTAGAATAACAAAAAACCTAGAATAGTGAAAACTACTCTCAACAATGAAAAAACCTCCACCTTAAGCTGTACTATAGAGCAATTGTGATAAAATTTGCATAGTAAATTGGTACAGTGACAAGCAGGTGAATCAATGGAATAGAACTGAAGACCTAGAAATGAACCCACACACCTGTGGTCACTTGATCTTTGACAAAGGAGCTAAAACCATCCAGTGGAAAAAAGACAGCATTTTCAACAAATGATGCTGGCTCAACTGGCAGTTAGCTTGTAGAAGAATGCAAATCGATCCACTCATATCTCCTTGCACAAAGTTCAAGTCCAAATGGATCAAGGACCTCCACATAAAACAAGATACACTGAAACTAATAGAAAAGAAAATGGGAAAGAGACTGAAGCACATAGGCACAGGGGAAGATTTTTTCTCTAGAATGCTTTTTCTACAGGCTCCTTTGAATGACTGGGCCCACCCATAAACTCAGCTGCACAAATGGCTTTCCCCAACATGGGGGAGACACTTTCAGCAGCCAGTAATATATCTGTGTATGTTTTTCTAGTGTGAAAATAAAAAGCCTTAAATCATGAGATATACTAGAACAGCAAAGGCTGGACCTTACAGTTTCATAGACAGAAAGAATACTCCTGGGAAGCAGCAAACAGTCCCTCTCATCCCAGAGGGACTTCAGAGGATTCTATGAAACACACATGGGAGAAGACACCTGTCTGAACTAACTGACTGATCCACACAGGGGTCTTGTGGCTGGAAACAAATGTCCTGGTTATGAGCTGGCTCTGACCCAAGAGCTGCAAAACCCTTTCCTATCCAAGAGAGGCCCAAGTGCTCCCTGGGTAGAGCGATTTCCAATTACTCTAAGAAAAGGGAGGAATAGAGGAAATTTCACAAAATGACAGCCAGGTCTCTCTGGGAGGCTTGTCCTGACTGCTCCGCACCTCTGTGCTCCTTGAATATTGCCCACACACAAAGACTCTAGCTGAGTCCCCAGCCCTCTGAGGAAAGTGCCCTAATTAAAATCACACTTCACACTGCCAAAGTGGATATGCTAGCCTCAGCTCCAAGAATGTCTTGGAAAAATGTCTGGAGCTGACTGAGTCTTTCCCAGAAGGGACTTTTGCTTGGTAGGGGTTGAGGGGAGGGAAATTCAGCAGACAGAGAAGACAACCTTGGCTTTTAATGTTCTGCTGGTCCATAGGTGCATGGTCACTCTTCCTACTTTTCTTCTGTGCCTCCTTGTATGTTATGCAGCTTCCAGTCTTTACACTAATCTTGCAAAAGAGACAGGATTATATGTGTGTGTGTATATATATATATACATATATATATACATATAATATATATATATACATATATATATACATATATATATATACATATAATATATATACATATCCATCACCAAGTACCACACAGTGAAGCAGTTGAACAGTGTCAAATATAGCAAGAGTCATCCTTGATTTCTGCTTCTATCTTTTCTTGCCCAAGCAAGATTTTGCTGAAACAACATCTTAGTTCGCTGAGAAACCAACTGAAAATAGAAGGGTATTTTTTTTTAGTCACATTAGCAAGAACGTGGTCATATCACATCCATAGTTAAGCAGCGGAGACCCCAGAAAGCATGTTCTAAGATCACTTTCTCCTTTTAATATAGTCTAGAAGCTCAGTCTAGAAAATGGTGCCACCTATAGAGAAGGGGGCTTCTCACCTTAATTAGCATGATCAAGGTAATTGCCTATATCATGCATTGGAGCCTGTCTCCCAGGAGATTCTGGATTTTATCAAGTTCACAGTGGAGATGAATCATCATGTTGTTTCTCTAAGTGTGAAGTGAGATTAGTAAGTTTCTCATTCAGGTGTCAAGTAATTGACACATTTTCAGTGTTAGAGAAAATACAACCCTTATTATAATTAGAGGGGGAGAGGAGGTGTGGCTCAGTTGTTAAGAGTACTTACTGTCTTCTAGAAAACCCTAGTTTGATTCCTAGAATCTACACGAGGGAACACACAGACACCTGTGTCTCCAGCTGCAAGGGCTCTATCCCTTTTTCTGGCTTTCTCTGGTGTGTATCCTCACATAGAAATATATAACACACATAGTCTAAAATAAAATGATTCCTAAAAACCACAAATAAGTATCAGAGCATTATCAACAGGGATTTGGATGAAAGCACTAAGAAATTTATAATGTATTTGTGTTTGTTTACTCATTGTTGGAACTTAGGAATTTTATTTGCCTTTGTGGGCTCCAAATGTCGTCTTCTATAAATGTGTCTAAGATCTTCTTACCTTTGGTTCTAACATTCTACACTTGCCTAAGATTAACATTCATTGTTAATTTCTTTATTTTCTCAAAAAGCACTTCATATAAAACATAGTACATGTTATTTAGTCTTTTCTGTATACAATGTGGTGTATTCAGTAGTGTGCACAGATTAATTCACAACAAGAATTAGTAACTGAGGCTTCAGAGAGGGTTCAAAGGTTAAAGGCACAGCTAGATCTTCCACAGGACTTGGAATAAATTCCTTGCTTGCACATTTCACTTCACAGCTGTCTATGACTTATGTTCGAGTCAATATAAATCCCTTTTTTGGACTTCATGGGTATAAAGCATGAACATGTATACATATGAACAAAATGCTCATTTAAATTAAATAAAAATTCCTAAAATAATTCATAACATTCAAATATATAAATCATTAACACTTTATAATCTCTTTCAAGGTTTCTTTTCTATCCTTCAGGTTAGAAATAATATTTTATTTTGTGATTCTGACAATTTAAAATATTTGCTATTTTAAATTATATGTCTTTGTTTATGTGTTTGTGTGCCAGTATTAGCGTTTGTATAGGTACCCACAAAGGCCAGTGGTGTCAGATCCCCTAGGGACTAAAGTTACAGGTGGCTCAAAGACTCCTCTTGTGCGTATTGTTAACTAAAGTAAACTAAACTCAGGTACCCTTTAAGAACATGAAGTGCTTCTAATCTCCAAGACATCTCCAGCCCTATTTGTTTTTAACAATTTCGTACATGTTTATAAGATAGTTTCTGACAATTTCACATATGCATACATATACGAGTTTAGTGTACAGTTTGATCAGACTCACTCTACATTAGTATCTTGCCCTATGCCCTCTTCTGCTTTCTATTTTCCTTCCTACCTTCATTTAATTTTTGTATGTGTGACCCATTGAGTTCTATTAGTGTTGTTTGCATGAGTATGGATGAGAGGCAATTTACTGGAGTTTGGACAATTTATCTTAATGTGAAAAAACTTGTTCTTTACACTGGGAACTTACTAAGTGCCAGTAGCTCCTAGGGAAGTGTGGGTTCTCATGAGCTGCTCTCTCCATCATTGGAGGAACATTGATACCCTAACCCTATGTGGGCCTTATACAGGTAACCACAGTTGCCTTGGCCTTTGAGTAGAGTAGCCACTGTTTCACTGCACACTTCTTTATATTCTACCTCTTGTCCCCTTTCTGTTTTCTCTACTTGGATGATCCCTAAAGTCTGAAAAGAATGGTATAGATGCCCATTTAAAGCTGAGTATTTAGAAATCAATTATTCTTAGTCCTTGGAACCATCCCTAGTCTCTGTATCAGTGGGGCACATTCTGCAAAACTAAGCTTCTCTGACAAAATAATTTCAAAGGAATTACTTTGCTGCCGAACATAACAGAAAATAGTATCTAATTTTTAAGTGTATGTTTATGTGTATATGTCAAACACACCCAGCTTTATCTTTAGCAATCTGCATTGGAAATATATTCTGTTCCATACCAAATTTCCATGCTGTCAGTCCGTCTTGGAGATCAAACGCTTATACCATATCATCTACTTGGATCCTTGTATGTGAGATTTGTTCATCTCTGTATTCATGCAGAGTCAACTCCTAGAATAAATGTTGTATATACACAGAAGTGTGCGTGCAGGTGCAAATGCACACACACATACATACATACATACAGAGAGAGAAAGAGAAAGAGAGAGAGAGAGAGAGAGAGAGAGAGAGAGAGAAGACAAGAGAGAGAGAGAGAGAGAGACATACAGAAATAGACAGAGACAGAGGCAGACACAGAGATACAAAAACAGATAGAGAAAGACAGACAGGCAGAGAAAGATACACAGAGAATCAGGGTTGTCAGGGTTCTTTTTTTGTTTTTTGTTTTTTTTGGGGGGAGGGATTGTTTTTTTGAGACTAGGTTTCCCTGTGTAGCCCTGACTGTCCTGGAACTCACTCTGTAGTCCAGCCTGGCATCAAACTCAGAAATCCACCTGCCTCTGCCTCCCAAGTACTGTGATTAAAGGCTTGTGCCACCACCGCCTGGCCAGGGTTCTTTTTATACATTTCAATAAATAAGAAAATACAAAGCAAGTATCATAAATAGTGGCACATTGGCTCCTCTGAATTACCACAGAAAGGAGAAAGCATAATTATGGGGAACTAATTGTGGAAATCAGAGGCAAAGAAACAAATCTCATTTTCTTCCTCTTACAAGGATGGTACTCATGTTATTAATTCTTTATATTGCTTAGGCTCTTTTGATCAAGTTGTACCACATTTTGTGATATAATTGTGTCTCTTCATGTGTGAGCATATGACAGTGGCCAGCATGGTAACATAGCCATTCACAGTTGCACCTACCCTTTTATACTTTACTTTTCTTTTTGAATATTCTTGCGTGCCAGACTGGTATCTGCTGTACTATCCTGCATCAGTCTTTGATTTCAATGTGGTCTGGCAAAGGATATGTGGTATTCTCTTTACTTTCACTCTGTCACTGAAACTGAGGGGGAAAAAGATTTAAAACTCTACATTACAAAGAAAAAATTGAAAAATGTGCCATTGCATTTTACAATAACATACTTGTCTTTTCCCCTTGACCTTTCTCTTTGTTTTCAATTAGCATGCCACAGCAATAGGCAACATGATGATATTTGCATATGTGCATACAATGCATATTGATGATCCTCACCCACTGTGTTGCCCTTTTCTACCTCCCATTCCTCCTTTCTTTATACCAGGTAGTCTCCTCATTACTTTTGTGACACATTTTTCACTCTAAATTCCAAATATGAGAGAAAATATCTAACACTTTTTTCTGTATCAGACAATTTATTTGTTTTAAAATGATGTTATTCAATTTCATTTATTTTCTGGAAAGATAATTTCATTCTTTATGGATGAATAAAAGTTTATTCTTGAACCTTATCTCATGTCTGTGATAAAATCATTTGTATGACCATGTGATTAGTCAGGGTTTCCATTCTGTGTCCTGTGAGTCAGGGATTTTCTGAGCAGTAGAATCTAAGCATAAGACAAGAAAGAAATCACTGGTCTCCTAAGATTTTTTTTTTGTATAGATGCTTTAGAGAAAATAAAATCAGTTGCTATAGGAAACACTATGACCTAAGTAGTTTAATACTATATTATTTATTTTGACTCATGGCATAAGTCAAATGAAGTCATCAACCTTTCATGTAAAATTTAATGTAAAAATTAAGGGCAAGTTTGGCATACTTGAATGCACAGAGAAGGGCTTCTGAAGAGGAGAAGGCAGTGGGACATCTATTCTAAAATAGGCTTTAAAGAAAAAGGAGCAGTAGAACAGGTAATATAAATTAGTTGGAGTCTTTTTCATATTTTTAAAACCATTGAGTTATTAATTTTTAAACTAAAATACAACTATCCATATGGCAAAGTTGTTCTCATTACTTTTACTTAAACTATTCCCCTATTCAGAATACTCTGTAAAATGTATGCTTGTATTCTGCCCATTCTGTACAGGTCAGAGATGTTTTGAATGTTTTCTATTTACTTTTGATAATCTCATACTTCAGGAAGCATTGTGAACATAGTCACTTAATTTGTCTTTTCAAATGTCCTTCCCATTTATACTAACATTATTCTCCTTTTCCTTCTT
>JADRCD010211598.1:41206-58412 GCA_019843815.1 Montemys delectorum | reverse complement strand
TCTCTCTCTCTCTCTCTCTCTCTCTCCCTTCTTGCCTCTTGTCTGTGTGTGTGTGGTTATAGACACAATATGTGTATGAGAGCATCAGCCATGCTGTGTACAGAAGGCAGAATTTCACAGCACTTCCCCCCATTTTCTGTCTCTTACAGTCTTCCCAGTTCTCTTCTGTGATGTTCCTCACACTCACAATGAATGACAGAGCTGTATCATTTAGGCATGAGCATACAGTTATTTATTGTCAGCACATTGGCTACCCATTAGTCTTGGCTTTGACCATTGCATATTGCAAAAAATACTTATGAGCACAAACAATAATTAGAAGGCCATTTAACTACATGTCCATTTATCAAAATATCAGTAATAGATTTTTTTGTGAGACTAAAGACCTTCTTAGACATATATGACCAGGTTTGCAGCATCAGACATGTATTTCCTCCCACAGAATGGGTTTCAGCTCCAATTGGGAAGCACATTCTTAACACTGTACAAGTGGCTATCTCTTGCCTGGCAGGTCAGTATAACAGCACATATAGAATCCATTAACTTATGAGATCATCAATGATTCTTCTCCCCAACATCTTGAATAGCACTTTCCCATCCATATAAATACTAACCACTGGGGAAGAAGCTTCATTCTCAGTTTTAGATTAATATTTTTGTGTCTTGTACTGAAAACATATAGTTGCTGCAGTAATAAGAGTCATACCTCCCAGTTCAGATGGGCAAAAAAAGACCAGTGGTTTCTCACGCCTCTTAAAATCAGAAAGTGACTCTTAGTCCTTGTCTACTTTTTGCAGTCCAAGGCCATAGCATTAGGCATCACTCCAATTGTCTGCTAATTCATCTGACACCTCCTAGAGTTCTTCCCTTTCTTTTGGTTAATACTTTTGTTTTCTGAGTTCACACTTGAATGGTCTACTGGCTCTTAGGGACCAAGGAGCAATAATTTGAAGAGACTGGGTAGAGACTTCTGTGGCAGCCAGCCAGCTCTTTCTTCCAACATTTCAACCCAAAGAGAATGGAAGGAGAAAAATAGGGCACCCTGGAGGCAAGAATCATTGAAAATCCCCTTCTTTTTAGGCAGAAAGGAAAAGTTCTATTCAAGACTTTTACCACTAGGTTTGGGCCTCTTCTGAAAAACAACAAGGAATTTGGAATCTCTGCTTAAAATGAGTGTAAATATTTACCCACATATGCTGAAATATTCTTGTGACATTTAGTCTGATACATATTGCCAGCAGAAAAAGAAGCTCCTGAGCCAAACACAGGAATTTTTTATTTTTAATCTTTTCTGGGAGTAGAACAAACATTTGCAATGATATAAAATGTATTAAAGTCACAGGCCCTTGAATTTATAACTAGTTAAGTGTAAAGAACTATTGTCTTGCTTGTAGTTCTTCTATTAGCACATTCTCCATTGCTTACTTGCATTACTCTTCAAACATGAACAGGGTCATTCTTATTATCATTGTTATAATTAGACAGATAGAGATACATGAATCTGTTTGTCTTGATAGTGAGAAAATGATGGTGATTATTAAATACATGCCACAACTTGTAGAGATATGATCAGTGGCCAAGTATCTATATATTCATGATCTAGGATGTGGTGAGCATTCAACTGTTATTGTCTTATATTTCCAATGTTACTATTTGCCAAAAGTCTAAAATATTTCTTTATTTAGTAAGTGCATAGATGAGCTTGCCATGGAGATCTTCTTTCAATAAGTGGAACAATGGAGGCTTGACTTTCAAAGGCTTTTGATTAATAATCAGGTACTAACTGATCTTTATTTACCAGGTCCTATGCTAGGTCCTTGGGATATACCATGCATCAATGCCATAGTATTTACATAATTTACTAAGACTAAGGTACATAAAAAATTAAGGATTAAATTAGTGAAGTAGGGAAGAAACATAGAATGGGATGGGTACCTACTGCTGTCTGCTGCTGAACATAGTGATAAAGAAGGACAGAGAATGACTTTGATGAAGATTGAGATTAATTTTAAAACAGTATATAGACAGCTGCGTAGGAATTTACATGTGGTAACAGAGAATGGGGGCATATATCTATTGTTAGGCAGCAAATGTCAACATATCATGTATAAATACACTGAATGCATAGCAGAATTGTGTGGTATGAAGAGACATTCATTCTGGTGGTAAAGGAGGGCACACAAGGAATAACACCGGAATGCAGATGTCTGCTGCTCCTGCTGATGATAAACTGAATGGCACCAGTGTCAGAGCCAGAGACTGGATTATGCCTCTTTTGTTTTGTCAGCTACTTCTCAATTCTGAAGAGATGCATGTGTGGGGGGGCAACATGTGCACGCTTAGAATTTACAAGCAAACATCAACTTTGCATTTTGATATCTGATAGGGAACTACTAAGAATTGGATGTTCAAAATACACAAGTGGATGCTCACAGCCATCCATTGGACTGAGCACAAGGTCCCCAATGAAGGAGCTAAAGAAAGGACCCAAGGAGCTGAAGAGGTTTGCAGCCCCATAAGAGGAACAGCAATATGAACTAACTAGTACCCTCAGAACTTCCAGGCACTAAACCATCAACCAAAGAGTATACATGGTAGGACTCATGGCTCCAGCTGCTGATGTAGTAGAGGATGGCCTAGTTGGTCATCAATGGAAGGAGAGACCCTTGTTCCTGTGAAGGTTCTATGCCCCAATGTAGGGGAATGCTAGGGACAGGAAGCAGGAGGAGGTGGTGGGTTGGTGAGTAGGGGGAGGAGGGAGGGAATAGGGGGTATTTCAGAGGGGAAACCAAGAAAGGGGAGAACATTTGAAATGTAAATAAATAAAATTTCTAATAATAATAAAAAAAGAATTGCATGTTTATCCAAGGGCCATGCAAGTCACAGAAATATTTTTACTTCAATCAATTTCATCCACTTGCAGGAGGCATAAGGAAGTTGTGAATTAAACAAACAAACAAATAAACATATTCGAGATTCCAAGAAAACATAAGGATATTTGCAATTGGATAAAAACATAACATTTCTCAGTTTCTGGGGGCCTTCTGACGTGTTTGGGTGTCCTGTGTCCTTTGGAAGTTTCAAATGCTCCCTGTAGAGATATTTCCCAGCAGGCCTTATTTATTTTTGTTGTGAAGTCAGTGATTCTTTGGAACATTCCGGTCATTCTGTCATCCAAGTTAAGGATGCTCAGGCCTGAGTTACTGGGAAGAAGCGCTCATCCATTCTTTTTGCCTAAAATTTCCTTCCTGGTTTTTGTCTTGGACAATTTTCATTCATGTTCTATATTCAGAAAAGAACTTCATGAGCTCACAACATATGCCAGTCGTCTAGATGTACATGTCTCAGTCCATTTCACTTGTTCTTTATGTAATGTCACAATAATACTTTAAACAAGCAATTATGTAATACCTTGTATTTTAATACCCATTTCCCCAATATTCTGTACAGTGTCTGGGAATATAAAAGATCTTTCTCGTGTAAGAAGAACTCAATAAATGAAATGAAATAATTCAAACTAAAATCAATCATGATAGTCTATCCAGTTGCCAATGTAATATCTAAATCTGGCAGCTACCAACATACATAAATCCATAAAAATAATCCATCATATAAACTAAAAGAAAGAAATCCATATGATCTTATAGTTAGATGTAGAAGAGGCCTTAGATAACATTCATGATAAATGTCCTGGAGACCAGGAGAGATTAGAATCATAAGGAACACACCCCAACATAATAAAGACGCTTTACTACAAGTGCATAGATAACATCAATTTAAATAGAAAGAAATTCAAAAAAGACCCACTAAAATCAGGAATAAGACAATACTTTCCACTCTCTCTGTAACTATTCAATATAGAACTTAAATTCTTAACTAGTTTGAATAAGGCAACTGAGAGATATCAATGGTAAACAAATTGGAAAAGAAGAAGTCGAGGTATCTTTACTTGTAGGTAATATGAAGTGACCCTAAAATTCCACTGGGAAGCTTCTAATTCTGATAAACCCTTTGATGAAAGTATCTAGGTACAAAATTAACTCACAAACTAGTAACCTTTCTATAAACAAGTGACAAATGGACTGAGGAAGAAATCGAGGAAACCTTTTGCAATAGCCTAAAATAACATGAAATCAAAGTGTAACTGTAGTCAAGCAAGTCAAAGATTTGTACAATAAAAATTTTAAGACATTAAAGAAAAGAAACTAAAGAAGATAATAGAAGATGGAAAGATCTCCTATGCTCATGGATCCATAGGATGAACACAGTAAAAATAGTCATCCTACCAAAAGTAATCTGCAGATTCAGTTCGATCTTCATTAAATGTCCAATGCAATAACTAATGGATCTTAAAACTACAATTTTGAACATCACATGGACACACACACGCACATACATACTCACAAAGTATAGCTAAGACAATCCTGTAGAGTAAAAATAACTGCTGTAGGTATTACCATCCCCAACATCTAATTGTTCTACAGAGCTATAGTAATAAAGATAGTATGATAATATTGGCATAAAAATAGACATGTTGATCAATGGAGCTGAATTGAAGATCCAGAAAAAAGTCCATATACCTATGGTAATCTAAGTTTTGTTAAAGGAACCAGAAATATACAGTGAAAAAAAGACAGTCTTTTTAAGAAATGGTGCTTGTCAAACTGGATGGTTGTATGTAGAAAAATCCAAATAGACCCATACTTATTGCCTTGTAAAACTCAACTCAGATGGATACAAGACTTCAAAATAAATTGAGATACACTGAACCTGATCAAAGAGAAAATTGGGAGTAACTTTGAACTCATTAACAGGATAAAACTTTCTGAACATATTACTGATAGCTCAGGCAATCTATAACTGATCAACAATTAGTAATTAGAAACTCATAAATCACAAGTTTCTGTCCATCAAAGGACACCATTACTTGGACAAAATGACAGTGTTCAGAATGTGGAAAAGGTTCTCCCTAACTACACATCCAAATTCCAAATATTTAAAATATACAATGAATACAAAGAACTTAAAACACTATACATCAATAATATAAATGAGCCAATTAAAAACTGAGGTACAGATCTAAATAGAATTCTTTAAAGAGGAAAGTCAAATGGCTGATCAAAATTTCCAAAAATGTTGAACATCTTTGGTCATTGGGAAAATGCAAATCAAAACAACTTTGAGATTTTATCTTACACTTATCAGAATAGTTAAGATCAATAAAACAAGTAACAGATCATGCTGTCAAGGATCTGAAGCAAAGGAAACACTTATCCATTGCTACTGGAACTGAAAACTTGTACAGCCACTATGGAAATCAGTGTTGTCATTCCTCAGGAAAATAGAAATTTTTCTACCTCAAGAACCTGGTATACTATTCTTAGACATATAGCTAAGGGGCACTTCATCTTACAACAGAAACACTTGCACAACAACGTTAATTACTGCTCTATTCACTATAGCAAGAAACTGAAAACAACCAAGATGTCCCCCAACAGGAAAACAGACAAAGAAGATTTGGTACATTACATTTACACAATGGAAAATTACTCCTCCATTAAAAAAATAAATCATAATAAATCAAATGAATTTATAAGTAAATGGATAGATCTAGAAAAAGAGGAGACTCAAATGGCTGAGAACCATTAACAAAAATTCAACATCTTCGGTCATTAGGAAAATGCAAAATCAAAATCAGAATCAAAACCAAACAAACAAAAACTTCATCATAGTGAGGATACCCAGGCCCAGAAAGACAAGTACGGTACATATTCACTTATATGTGGACATTAGCTATCTATCAATTCAATGATAAGCAAGCTACTATCTATAGAACCACAGAGGTTTAGGTATAAAGTAAGAAAATAGTATGGACAGATAGCTATCCCTAAAGGGGGAAATATAATAGCTGTGGATGCATGAGTGTGGGGAAGATTTCAACAGGGAACAGAGGGATGCAAGGATAAACAGCTAAAGTTAAATGGCATTTGAAGGATAGTATAGAAACCTAATGCCAAGAAGCTTCCTAAAATATATACCTATATAAAAATAATCTAAATGAAATCTTCAAAGACTGTGGAGACAGAGCTTCAATTGGACAGCTCTTATCAATAAATGGTACCAGTATAGGAAAGGAGTTACATCTAAGTAACTTATTGACCAAAAAGTTCTCATAGAAATCATCAAACAACTAGTCTGTTGCTGAGGCTATGGTCTCTACAAACTAATGTCATAACCCTATTGCTGAGGTCAACACCTACACAACTCACTGAACATGGAAAAGTAGAGTGGGTGCTTACGTAGGGCCTTTATGCCTAGGAACTATTGTCTGATACAGGGAGGTATTCTGTATCCAATTTACCAAAGGAGAAAAGTAAACAACAACTCAGCTAAAACCTTAGATTGACAATGATAATCTGTCTGTGAGATATATGCTAGTACAATAGTGGCAGAAAACTTGGGATAACCAATATCTGATTTGACTTAAGACTTATTCATCAAACCAAGAGATGAATCTCATACCTGTCTACTGCCTAGGTGACTAAAACCTTAAAACTAGATAACACTGAGACCTAGGGTAAAACAAAACTATTGTTCCCCCAAGAGAACATAGCAATAAGATGACTCCTAATGACATTTTACTGTCATCATAGATCAGTGCTTTGCTCAGCTATTAACACAGGAGTGTATTCCTATATCAGATGCGAAAAATAAAGCCACCCACAACCAGTCAATATATAGAAGTTAAGAGACCTCAGAACACTCAGCCCCCAGAAGACTCTCTCCACCAAATTCCTCCTCTCAGAGCTCAGGAAACCCTACAGAAGAAGAGGCAGAAAGAGCATAGTCTAGAGTGGATGCAGCACACCTAGGAAACAATATAGAATTCATATACTTATAAGCATTCTGGTGTAGCAAGTACTGGGTCTTCATGAGTTCCCACCAGAGTGGGTTCTAGAGCTGAAAGGAGAAATAGATACATACTCCATCCCTAATCCAGAAGCTATCTCCAAGTAATCACTATGTGTGACTGAAGATTTTGCTTTCTTGAAGTTAGTTTCATTAGGGAGTCAAACTACTCTTCAGGGTAAGCTACATGCCCAGCAGTAGATGGTCAACAGAAAGCAAACTCAGATGCATTCTTACAGCTTTCCTGCATCATATCATCTCAGGGCTTTTCATTCTTCTTCTTTTGTTATTTTTACAAAGTTTTTGTTAATTTCAATTTGTTTTAATTATTTGTTTTTTATTTACTTTTTTCACTTTTTTGTTAACTTACAAGTTCTTCATATATAAATTGGGGCTTCCAGGTTTTTTTTAAATTTTTTATGGGATTCCCAAGTGTGCACATGAGTGGTTCTTTGTATCGATATCCATTTCCTGTATCATGTGGGAGCTCTTTTCCTTCTGATTTTTGTCTTTTTCTAGTGTGTTATTTTTTTTCCATAAGAAACAAGATTTTAATTCTTTTTTTTTAGATATTTTCTTTATTTACATGTAAATTTTCCCTTTCCCAGGTTCCCCTCCAAAAAACAAACAACAACAAGAACAAACTCCTTTTGCCTCCCCCCTCCCCATGCCTGCCACCCCACCCTCTCCCACTTATTGGCCCTGGCATTCCCCTAATACAGATGTAGAGGCTCACAACTATTCATTGAACTGAGTACACTGTCCCCAATGAAGGAGTTAGAGAAAGGTTCTATGGAGCTGAAGGGTTTGCAGCCCCTTAGGATGAACAACAATTACTAACTAGTACCCTCAGAGCTCCTAGGGACCCAATCACCAATCAAGGACTATACAGGGTGGGACTGAATGTTCTGGCAGCATGTGTATAGTAGAGGATTGCAAATTCGATCATCAATAGGAGGAAAGGACCTCGGCCTTGTGAAGGTTCTGTGTTATTTTTACATTACCATATCATGTTATATTTCCCTAGAAGCCTGTTTTTAATTAATTATTTACTTACTTTACATCCCAATTATAGCTTTTTTTCTCCTCCAAGTTACTCCCTTTCACCTCCCCTCCCCCAATACATTTCTCCTTTCCTTATATTCAGAAAAGAGGAAGCCTTCTGTGGATATCAACCTGCCTTGACATATCAGGTTGCACTAGGTCTAGGTGCTTCTTCTTCTACTGAGGTGAAACAAAGCAACCGAGTTAGAAGAAAGGGATACAAAAGCAAGCAATGTAGTCAGAGACAGCCTCTGCTCCTGCTTTAGGAGTCCTACATGAAGACCCAGCTGCAAAATTGTTACATTCATGCCTAGGGCCTAGATCCATACCATATGTGCTCTCTGGTTAGGAGTTTAGTCTCTGCTATGCTGCTAAGTCACTAGTATGAGTTCTCACTAATTTCTTTATAAAGGCATTTAGTGCTATGAACTTTCCTCTTAGCTCTCTTTACATTGTGTCCTACATGTTTTGAATTTGTTGTGCTTTCATTTTCATTTAATTCTATGAAGTCTTTCATTTCTTTATTTCTTGAGTAGAGAGTCATTCAGTTTCTATGAGTTTGTAGGCTGTCTACTGTCTGTTTTTGTTAAAGGCTGGCTTTAATCATGGTGGTCTAATAAAATAAGGAGGTTATTTCAATTTTCTTGTTGCTGTTGTGTGAACTATTCTGTAGATACCTGATCCATTTGGTTCACAATGTCTGTTAGTTCCATTATTTCTCTGTTTAGTTTCTGTCTTAATGATCTGTCAATTGGTCCACTATTGATATGTGGATTTCAATGTGTAGTTTAAGATTTTGAAATGTTTATTTTACAAATGTGGATGTCATTGCATTAGAAACATAGATGTTCAGAATTCAGAGTTCATCTTAACAGATTTTTCCTTTGATGAGTATAAAATGTTGTTCTCCATCTCTTTTGATCAATTTTCATTGGAAGTCTATTTTATTAGATATTAGAATGACTACTCCAGTTTGCTTCTTCAGTTCATTTTCTTGGAAAATTTTTTCCAGCCCTTTACCAGAGGCTTTTATGTTCAGGTATGTTTCTTTTATGCAGCAGAGGGGTGGCTTTTTTTTTTCATTCATTCTGATAATCTTTGTTTATTTATTAGAGAATAAATTATTTATTTATTATTGAATCCATTCATATAGAGAACTATGAAAGACCAATGATTGTCAATTCATGCTTTCCTGATATTTGTGTTAAATGAATGTGTGTGTGTGTGTGTGTGTGTGTGTGTGTGCATGCATGTGCGTGTGTGCTTGTGTGTGCATGCATGTGTGCATAGTTACCTTCATTTTGAATTGCTGGCATGAATTTATTTTCTGTGTTTTCTTGTGTACAGTTACCTTTCTTGCATTAGAATTTTCCTTCTCATATCTTCTATCGAACTGGATCTGTGGATAAATATTCTTTAAATTTGGTTTGTCATGGAATGTCTTGTTTTCTTCATCTATATTTATTGAAAAATTTGCAGGGTATAGTAATATAGGCTGGTATCTGTGGTCTTTAAAACACTGCAAATCATCTGCCCAAGACCTCTTGGCATCTATATTCTCTGTTAAAGAAGTCAGATGCAATTCTTATAGGTCTGCCTTTATATGTTACTTGGCGTTTATCCCTTGCAGCTTTTAATATTCTTTATTTGCTGAGTACATTTAGTGTTTGAGTATTTTGTGGTAGGAGGATTTTATTTTTTGGTCCCTTCTATTTGGTGTTCTATAAGCTACATGTACATTTATATGCACCTATTTCTTTAGGTTAGAGAAATTATCTTCTATGATTGTTTGAAAATATTTTCTGGGTCTTTGAGCTGGGAATGTTCTACTCCTTCTATTCCTATCACTCTTAGGTTTGGTCTTTTCATAGTGTCTCAAATTTCCTGGCTCTTTTGTATCAGAAACTTTTTAGAATTAACATTTCTATGACCAATATATTCATTTATCTTTTTTTTTCTCCTGTGATTCTCTTTCCTGTCTCTTGTTTTCTGTTGGTGATACTTGCTTCTGTTGTTTCTGTTTTCTTATCTAGTTATTCCATCTCCAGGATTCCCTCAGCTTGTGTTTTCTATTTGTTTTTTTCTCTTTAATTTGTTTTTGTTTTTTTGTTTTTTGTTTGTTTGTTTTTTTTTTGTTTTTTTTTTTTTTTTGCGACAGGGTTTCTCTGTAGAGCCCTGGCTGTCCTTGAACTCACTCTGTAGACCAAGCTGGCCTCGAACTCAGAAATCTGCCTGCCTCTGCCTCCCAAGTGCTGGGATTAAAGGCATACACCACCACTTCCCAGCTCTTGTGTTTTCTTTATCGTATTCTTCATATTTCCATTTTCAGGCCTTGAACAGTTTTATTCATTCTCTGCACCCTTTTGATAGTATTTTCCTGTACATCTTTAAGAGATTTATTTATTTTCTCTTTAAAGACCTCTATTGATTGGATTTAAGGTCATTTTCTTGTGCTATCTTAGGATACACAGAGCTTGCTGTAATAGGACAGCTGAGCTCTGTTTGTACCATATTTCCCTGGGTCTTCTTAATTGTATTCTTTTGCTAGCATGTACTCATCTGGGTTTTGTGATTACTATAGGTTTAAATGCTGATTTCTGGGTTTTGTGGTTATTATGGGCTTAGATGCTGATTTCTGAATTTGTCTTTGCTGCATTTGTGTTCTGGGATATTTACCCCTTTAGTGATATTTCCTCTATGTCTTCTGGCCTGTGTGTTCTGGGATTCTGTTGACTAACATGTATTTAGGCCCAGCAGGGTATCTCTCCTGGAGGTTTGTGTCCTGTGTGACCTTTGGGGTTTTGGGTGGTAACTTTGCCTCTGGGGTCTGTAGTACCAGTGGTGCTTGGATGCTTGATGTAAGAGTTTCTTCCTAGGAATCAGGCAGAGTTGTGGATTGGAAATGGAGTACAGGAGACAGGGTACTCTGTTCAATTTTTATGATACACAGAAAGCAGTGGATCTGGGTAGGAGCGGAGTTGAGCAGGAAATAGGAGTAGAGAAAGGAGAAACAATTATCAGGACATATTAAATATCTTTAAAAATCTACTTTTGACTAAAGCAAAGTATTTAAAAACTTTAGGATGCTTTTTGTTTGTTTTAATATTTCTAGGGGGGGCATTAAAATTTTGATAGGAGTTACACTAAATCTAAAGATTACTCTGTAGAATGTAGTCATTTTTGTGTCCCTAGATCAGTTTTTATAGTCTTCTTTCATTGATATCTTATAGTTTTCAGTGCAGAGATTGTTCATAATAACAACAGTCAAAGGAGCTAGAGATGGTAGATGACTCAAAGGGAACAACATTTTGAAGACACAACAGGACTAACAACATATGAACTCAGATTCTGGAGCAGCACACACAATACCTGCCCAGGTTTAATTCAGAAAAAAACATCACAGCACTGTGAAACATATGCCCTGCACCCAACAAAGAAGTTATTAGCAACTGATACATACCCTAAAAGGGAAAATCAACTTTCTTTAGTGGAGTGTCACTTGTTATCAACTATATTACAGGACATGCATCATGCCCTGGAGCAGTTGGCCACACAATGGATAGTTGTTTTTTCTTCCTCTTTCTTCCTTTCTGTCTTTCCCTCTCTCTCTGTGTGTGTTATTTCCTTTAGCTTTTTCTCTCTACTCTTTTTAAGAGAGAGTAAGATCCTGAAGTTGGGTGACTAAGGAGATGAGGACGTAAAAGTAGTTATGGAAAAAGAAGAAGATGATGAAAATATTAAAAACAATTGAATAAAAAAATTTAAAATATCACTCTTGGGGAAAGAAATTAATGGACCATTTAAACTATTTGCTTTGTTCTATGTGCCAGGCTTGACACTCCTCAGTTGATGTGTATGTTCTTAGGCATTCCAGGAGTTTTATAGCATTAACAATGAAAAAGACAAAAGCTTTTCTCTCTTTCAGTAAATAAACTTTGTTGGTAAATGATGCTTTTTCCCTCCAGAAATTGATGCATTTCAGTGGTGAGAAATTTGAGTGGTTTTGCTCAATGAAATGTTGAGACGTAAAGTGTGTTTATTCTGGGTGGAGATGCTGGAGCCTCTGGTGTTCAAGCTCAATGGCTTCACCTCCCTTCCTAAAGTACCACTTTTGAGATATTAAATAAAGAACAGTTCATTGAAATATGCTATGAGAGTCTGTAAGCATAATCAGGCAACACATGGCTAGGATATCAGTGAATAATAATACTTTACTAATCAGGATGCTAGAATTTCAACATGCATTTGTTACACACTGAGCTTCACTTATAGCAACTTAAGTAATATTTTTATCATCACTGTAGAGATGGAAGAAAGTTTTCAAAATCATAAAAGTATAAAATGATTACTATTATCAATTAGCTTCTCCAAAGGTTTTCCATTGATGAGGTGAGTGTTGGGGGGTGTATATAACTGTTTAGATGTCATGGTTTGGAGATCAGAATCTCTTCTTAAATAGGACTTTAGATCTTATGGAGAAAATATGGGTTGTTTAATGGATAATTGTGGAAGTACAGGTAAAAGTTATAAAAGACTATAGTAGTTCTATTATATGCTGGATTGGTGTAACCTCACTGGCTTTATTTATTAGCATGTTCTTCTGACAAATATATAATTGGAAATATAATCCAAATATATAATTGGATTATATATTTGATCTGAGTAATTGTGGAAAGTCACTGGTTTATACCCATATTCTGATGACATGTTGATGTTTCATAGACTTTAAGTGATTTGCTTAAGACTCTACAGCTAAAGAAGGAAGAGAACTGAGACTCAAGACCTTGTCTGTGTGACTTTGTGCGTGTTAATCATAATACTGTTCTACTAAGATGGTGTGTTTCTGCTAGTCTGACATGAGGAGTGAAGAAACAGTCCTCTCAGTCCCTAAGCTGATGAACGTTTCACATCTGTGAGCACTTTTTCTGGCACTCAAATATGTCTCTGTATCTTCATATGATTCTCTGAGCCATATGAGAGCTTATTCTCATAGAAACTGCCTTACTCAACTTAGAAGTGAAAAGACATACAGGAAAAAACTCAGAACCTTTCTACATCCAACTCATTAGGTAGATGATAGACGATGTTCAGACATAGACTGACAAGGTAAAGGGTTATATCACTTTAAGAAAGTAACAGAGAACTGAGAAAGTCCTCATGGGATAGATGAGGACTGGTAATGCTAATAGTGATCTTCAAACATTATTATTATTATTATCCATAAAAATCATATATGAAATCTTGTCAATAGTACTAGTTTACTCATTCTGATTACATTTATTATTCAATACAATATAACAAGGAAGTAACAAGTTTTACTAGCATTCTACTTTAAGGTGATACAAGGAGACTTCAGGGGCCATTAGTCAGATATTCCAGTGTGGATATTTATTAAGGCCTAACTTTTGATACACTCTATTGCTATTCCCAGAACTGAGGAAGAAAATGACACATCTCCTTCTGGAAGGAGGCAGAAGCCTGGAGTTCCCAGTCCTCAGCATTCTTCAGTTGGCTTCCGTTCTCTGTGTCGATTAGGCCTTTCAAACCAATTACCATTACATACTGCTGAGATTTATAGTCCTTGGTATCTGAGGTTACAGGACTTCCGTTCTCAGGAAAGCGCTTCATGCCATCACTTCTAATCAGCTCAGCACAATGTTTGATTTCCCCTCTGTTCCATTAGAGTATTAATAGCCAGGCAGAATAGCCTCAATCATAGTGCTTGGGGAAACATAAAAATTGGCTTTAGGGGTCTAAATTTTAAAGTACTGTATTCTCTCTTATCAAACTAAGGTAAATGATTCAGCAAAAAAAAAAATGAAAAAAAAAATAATATTACTGACTTCCAGTAGCTAAGCTACAGATATAGAAAATCAGTCTCTACTTAATGTGAGTGCCATAACCTTACAGAAACTCATTAGAACAAAACAAAGGGAACTGTTTTTAAAGTTAAAAGTATAGATAACATGTAAAAAACTTTCCCAACTATCAATGTATTTAGTATTTACAATATATTACAAATGAAGAACAAAGCAGAATAGTACACTATAGGTGGGAGATACAGCCATTAATCCTTCTTTATGCATGCATCCTTCTACCCACATATCCTTCACCTTACCATCCATCTATACACATCTGTCAGCATCATCTATTCATCCACATGCCATCATTTACTCAACCAACTATTGTATGAATTCCATAGCCATAGTGATCTGATCTTGAGATATTTTAATATTCTGTTCTTAAAGACTCAAGAATGGTACAACCTGGGTCCCAGTGACTAGTGCACTAAGGCTCATCCAAGATCTGCTCTTTCTTCCTCACCTAGATTTTCAGCCTTATTTTTCAATCCTTTTGTCAGATTTAAACAAACCTATGTATCTCTTAACATTTGCTTTTTAAGACTGAAATACCCCCTTTTTATTCCTACCAGTATTCAAACTGCTTTTTCAAGGGCTATCAAGAACTTCCTGTTTCATGAAGTCTATCCAGATCTGCTCATCAGATGAATTATTTTTGTACTAACATGATGTTTATTCACCTCATGAATATTGAATGTCTATAATTAAAGAATAAGAATATTTTCAATAATTGTCATACTTTATTATGCTTTATCAATACAAGAAAGTTTAGGTTTCCATGAGCTGAATGGAAGCATTATTCCCCAGGATGAGTGCCTTTCATTACTTTCAGCTTCTATCCTAATCTGAAGTTTTAATGGTAATTCACCACAACCTCTAGATTCTCATTAATCAAATTTTTTTGATAATTTCATATTCTTACTCATTGGTCCAATTACTTTTATAATTGAAAATAGATTCTTCACTCACACAATATAATCTAACCACAGTTCCTCCTCTACTTCTCCTAAACTCCTTTCTACCTCCCCTCTGCCTCAGATCCACTCCCCTTTTGTCTCTTATAAAAGAACAGAGCTCAAAGAAACAACAACCAAACATGACAAAACAAAATATAATAATGTGAAATTCCTCACACTAAAACTGGAAAAGGCAACTCAGTAGGATGAAAAAAGTCCTATGAGCAAATAAAGAGTCAAAGACACACCTGCTCCCCCAAGTAGGAATCCCACAAAACACCAAAACTAACAGTCAAAATACATCCAATTATTTATATATCTTTATTTTCATGTATTTTTAGTGAAACCTTGACATTAGAGACTGGTTTCTGTCACCTAAAATAATGCACAGTATTCCTGATGTACCACTTATGTCTGTTCATGGATCCTAAATAAATGTCCTAAAGCTTGGATTATTGACTAAGAGCAGATGCCCACCCACTTCAGATTTGCTGGATTTTGCAAGCTATATGTTATATTTAGGAAAACAGCCACTGGTATACCCTGGTTCTTGAAAAATAGGAGATAAAGAAGAAACATGTTCCTATTTTCTTGCTTGAAAAATTCACATTGTGAAGCATGAGTGAGGGACAATTAAATTTGTGGTCTATGTATTTCTTGATCTAAGCAAATACCATCTCTGAATTTAAAAACACTATGGACTCCATATTTGGTAAAGAATATATTACCCTTCTTGGAAGGGAATCTTCTTTCAGTATATTTTATTCATTTGAAGATATGGAACTACCTCTCCACATTTCTTAATTCAGTCCTTGGAAAATCACCTGACCTGGCTGAGATCTGATGGTATAAAAGAAGTGCACAGACTGCTCTGTTGAGGTTATATTAGACAAACTCATCAATTCTCTTCTTATACAATAATTTCTACAATAAAATCCCCAATATTTATATACTAAAAGAAGGAAGGTATTGTTATTTTAAAACTGTGTTCAAATACAGAACATTCTTAAAAGAGTGTCAAGTCTATTCTACATTTTTACTCAGTAATATTTTTCTTTCTAGGTAATCTTTTTGAGCTTTTTAGAGTATTTATTTTACTTTTTATTTATCTATATGTGTGTATATCTGTGAATTTGTATGTTCACATGTGTGCAGTTTCCCCTGGAAACCAAAAAAGAATATTTGATCCCCTGGGTTAGAATAATAGACAATTGTGTGCAGGCTGGCATTAGTGTGGTAAGTTGAATTCTAGTCCTCTAGAAGAGCAAGTGCTTTTACCTACTGTGCCAAGAAACCTTCAGTTTTTGGCTTTCCTAAAAGCTGTTTCATATGCCTCTTAATCATTGAAGGCTACCTACCATGAACTTCTGGTATCTACCCAAGACTATGGTAAAAGCATCAACTCCTGCTTCTAGATATAAACTTGTAGTAGAGTTGTCAACATAGTCAAATCCTCTCTGGATATTTCCTTTGAACTAAACATAGATCTCCATTAATTCACTTAAGTACTGATATCCCCAGTCCCAAATGACAATTGTTCATTTCCTAACAAGATAAAAGATACATCTTCCTTCTTTTGGGGATCCTTTAGAAGAGGTGTGTCCCTGAGGGCCCAGGGATTGAATATATTAGTTTAACAATTCTTTCCACTCTATTCAATCCTCTGCCCCCATATTCTTTTGCTGAATGTATCTTTTTTAACAGTAATTATTCTTCAACCCATGTTGTACTATCTTCTCTGATTATCTCTTGTACGTAGAGTTCTATTGTATTTTTATTTTGTTGATGTCGAACTTGCTTTTGTTCTCTTACCCAAATAGACTCCTCATCTCCTGAAATTGAGGCTTTGATACAAGCAGTGTGGTTAGCATCACATTCTTATCTCTGCCATCAGAACCACTGCCATATCTATAAAGAATTTTCATTTCCTACCCTTCATCGGTTCTTCATAGAATCCCTATAGAGTGAAATAATAGAGAGGGCATCTATAATATCACTTTAAGATTAATACTCAGTAATTAGGTAAGGTGGAAATATATGTCATATGTTAATACTAGCTTTAAGCAATAACAAAACATGAATATGTCAGAAATTTCATCTTAGAATATAATGGGATAATAAGGGGGTCGTGGTGGGCAGCAGCTTTTCTTTCTCTCCATATTATTCCTCTTTTCCCTCTTCATTGTTTCTTCTGCTTCCTTTGCTTTACCAAATGTGTCCAAAATTTTTGATTCTCTGAGCCTCTCTGTCATCTACAGGGCTCACCGTCAACAATAGTATACTCAAGTCTCTTTCTCTCTCACTCCCTCTGTCTCTGTCTCTATATGTCTGTCTGTCTTTCTGTCTCTATCTCTGTCTCTGTCTTTGTCTCTGTCTTTCTCTGTCTCTCTGTCTCTGTCTCTCTGTCTCTCTGTCTCTGTCTCTGTCTCTGTCTCT
>JADRCD010211598.1:0-37170 GCA_019843815.1 Montemys delectorum | reverse complement strand
AAAGAAAGAAAGAAAGAAAGAAAGAAAGAAAGAAAGAAAGAAGGAAGGAAGAAAAAGGTTATCCTGCAAAAATAAAACTTCCTAATCTGACTGGACTGAACTTCTGCATCACAAAGTCCATCTGCTAATTTTCTGAGTAAATCTATTTCAGAAACTCAATTCATTTAGATGGTGTGGTGACCTGAGTAAAATTGCCCTCATAGGTTCAGAGGGAGTGGTACTATGAGGAGGTATGGCCTTGTTGGAGGAAAGTTGTCACTGGGCTTTGAAGTCTCAGTTGCTTATGTCAGCCCAATGTCTCTCTCTCTTCCTTCTGCCTGCAGATACAAATGGAGAGCACTCAGTTACCTCTCCAACACTATGTCTGCCTGCAAGCTACCATGGTTCCCAGCATGATGACAATGGACTAAAGCTCCGAACCTCTGCCAGCCCCAATTAAATATTTTCCACTATAAGACCTGCTGTGGTCATAATGTTTCTTCACAGCAATAGAAACCCTAAGTAAGACAGATAGCTTGCATGATATTCTGAGGAAAAACTCATGATTGAGTTTCTATGTGGTATTATGAGCTCAAACTGAGACTACCACTGGGACTTACACATGCTTGGAGAACTATTCAGGTGTATTATTATCTATACGTGCAGTCTTGTCCTCATTGGAGTAAAGATAATGAAGGAAAAGGAGAGGAGAATACTGAGAACAAACAATCACATATAGGAAGCCGGGCAGGTCCAGAAACAGAGCAGGCAAAGGCATTTATGCAGGAGTCTGTGAAGGGCACAAACATTCCAAGAGGGTGTTCTTAGCATCCAGGAGATGAAGCACAGCACAGATGGATGCCAGTAAGTTCTGGTTTACTCTGGCACATAGTACATTCAAATTTTGACATTTTCAGGATATCTGAGAATGCAGAAAATTGAAAGTGCCAGTTTTGGTGATATTTTGAACAAATAATTTTATTAGATGTGGTAAGAGTCCCTACCAAGTGGATTAATCATGATATAATGTCACAGAGAAATAAATGGGGTAAAGAAGGAAGAAGATAGGAATGCTAAAGTCCATAAACATGAACTCAGGTTGTCAGGACAAGTTCTTGCACTTAACCAAACATGTGTAACCATGGTCTGCAAACCTAAATGCAATGTTTGCTTATGAAAGAGGTTGCATGTGTATTGCTAGTAAACAAACAAAAGGATGTTATAAAACATACATTTATGAAATACATTGGATAGGTGGACTATGGCCAAATAGGCATAGGTTCCAGATGTGATCTTATAATATTCCTTTTAAAAGTTTGATGAAGTTTAGTGATTAATAATTCAGTCCATAGCAAAATCTTCTAATTTTCAATTGGAATTTCAATAATCCTATGCTCTTTATCCTGAAAAAAAATCCAAGGGCAGGGAACAAAACTCGAATGAAGTTTTCTATTATATGTATTTTACTTGGCATATTCAATGCCTAATTTGTATCTTTGTAAAAATTAAAATATGATTATATAATTTCCCCCTTATGTTTTCCCCCTCCAACTCCTTCCATGTACCTTGCACAAGCTCTCTCTAGAATTCATGCTCTTTTTCTTTAATTGATATTTCCATTCACACATACACTTAAATATATAAATATAACCCTTTAGTCTGTTTAATGTTGCTTTTGTGCATTTGATTTAATAACAGAACACATCATATTGGATTACCAATTAAGAGATTTCCTCATTTAAAAAATAATTTGTTTTTCTTATTTGTGTGCCTAGGTGTTTGTGTAGGGGTGGATACACCTCTTCAATTTGAGACCCAAAGATGGCATTATATACCTGGGAGCTAGAGTTACAGACATCTGTCTGAATCCTGGCGAGGATCTGAACTTTGGTCCTTGTGATGGTGCAAAAAGTGTTCCTAATTTCTGGGCTATCTCTCTATTTCCTTGACAATTTTTTAATCTTTACAAAAATTCTTGAGAATCAACTTTATACTATTTTTAGAATGTAGAAAAATGTAATCTCAGAAATGAAGGTTTGGGATTATTTTGTTGTTTGTTTACCTAATAAAGTACAGAATCAAATACTAGTTTATGTTTATCCCATTCTTTACCATAATTTAGCTTTCAGGCTGATCATGTAGATTCAAGTGGATCTGTTAGTTGTCTGCCAACCTGGTCTACAGAGCAAATTCCAGACAAGCCATGACTTCAAATCCTGAGAAGTTGCTTCAGATAGATAGACATACATACAGACAGACATATAGACAGGCAGACAGGCAGATGAAAACTACATGGTTTGAATTTTTCCTGGTAGGTTTCCCTTTGGTTGTTTCATGTGGACGGGCTTTCCATTGTTCTCCTTCCTTACTGTTGCTTCATTAATTCAAAAGTATATCACAATCCAAAAAATAAAATGGCCATCTTTCTGATTCTATTGAATTCATGCTGAGAGTGGTGCTTTAGAATTCTAGACTCCTTGACTCCATGGAATTCCTCTGCATATCCCACAATGTTTGTGGAACTGCTCACTGCAATTCAATATTGCCTTTAACATCAGCCCTATTTATTCCCTCTATTTCTTCACAGCCCTAGGTCTATGCAATGCTTATGCATAGCCTGCTTAATTTACAGGTATATGAGTTGAATCCAACAAGTAGCCTTCTTTTACATAGCCTTGGAGGGTATGCCGCCATTCAGTATGACCATACAAATGTTCACTCTTGACTCTCCCTCTACCACTGGTCTCCAATCATTTCTTGAGCATTTGCTTCTTTCTTCTCTCAACTACACTATAAAGTCCTTGATGACAATGCTGTGTACACAGAAGTTATGCAATAGCTACGTGCCGACTGATTTAATGCTTTTATTGTTCAGTACTTCTGGCATTCTCTTTGCCCTAGCTGTCTCCTGCTCACCTGGCTCTATAGGGTCTTGAAAAATACTTACTGAATGAAATAATGAACCGGCACTAACACAATATAAGGTATGACTGTAATAATTGGCTGGGTGAGATAGATATTTGGATACCATGTGGAATTCTGTGGCAGCACTGGAATGTCACTGAATATATAGAGGTCTGGCAGCATACAACCTGTGGTTGAATTTGGGCACAAGAGGATGAGGGTGGGAGTGCAAAAACTAAGCAGGAGTCATTAAGTCTGGGATGAAATGGAAGGACTGAGCAAGGAAAAATGCAGCTGAGTAGAATATGGACTTAAAGGCTGAAGAAGCCAGGTGTAAAAATGTCAACAGCAGTAGCAACAATGATAATAATGAAATAATAATATTACAAAGAGACTAACCAGGCAGGGCTTCATGTTTAATTATGTTCTGAATTTATCAAAACTTTATTTATCTGAGGACTCTGAATTCAGTTTTGAAAAGAAAAATAACACACTACATTAAATTGTAATTAATCATATGCATCCTGGAGGTCCTAGGCAGACCACAGTGATATCTACACTTACTGTCAAATGCATCACAAAAAAGACAGATAGATCAGTTATGCATCTGATGAGCCAATGTGTTAATTATAGCACTAAGTGGACACAATATTTTTATATTGTTTGAAAAGTTTTATAATAAAATATTTAGAAAACATTGTAGGGAAATTATTTCCATTCCCATTAAATGAATCATATCAGAATATACAATGATGACCTAAATACTGGCTCATTAGGAACTAGGTACAAGTTTCCAGGGTGGTACTATGGCTCCATATTTACACATATTTTATAGTCCAACAGATAAAAAGCATAACGATTGACAGAAGCTCTGGAAGAACTACTTGGTCTCTGGTTCTTAGCTGGACAAGTGATTTTGTTCCTCTGTTTTTCCCTTTTTTTTTTATTAGTCAAATCCATGAAAGAATTTCTCAGGGTTAATGTGATCATTAAAGAATTTTGTAAAACAAAAACTAATTTAAAAGTATTTGGAAACTAAAAAAAAAACTATATTAAAGAAGCCTACTATAATTATTATTGAATATTCCAATTTTCTCTTTGGAATAGAAATAATTTGCTTTCCAACTGGATTAAAAACAAAACAAACAAACAAAAAAGATTGGGCTGGTGAGATAGCTCAGCAGTTAAGAGCACTGATTGCTCTTCCAGAAGTCATGAGTTCAAATTTCAGCAACCACATGGTGGCTCACAACCATCTGTAATGAGAAACAAAACAAAACAAAACCAAAACCCAAAAGCCAACCCCCCCAAAAAAAAACAAAAACAAAAACAAAAACAAAAACAAACAAACAAAAAAAAAAAAACAGAAAACCTATGGGCTGGAGAGAGCTCAGGGGGTGGGGCAGGGATGAAAAAAGCAGGGCTGGAGCAGGAGGGAGAAGGGAAACAGTTCCTGTCATAAGCTATGTGGATTAGTCGGAGTAATAGGGTGACTAAGTTAAAGCTTTATTCGCCCCTTCAAACTATATTTCTTGGTGTTGAAGTGATAGCCCAGGGGTTAAGAGCACTTATTTCCATTCAAAAGGATCAGGATTTGATTCCCAACACTGCCCGTAAATTGATTCCCAGTGTATCTCATGCCCTCTTTTGGCAGTTGTGAGCACTGTAGCCACACAGCACACAGACATAACACATAGGAAGAATACATATACACGAAAATTTTCTTCAAAAAGATTTAAAGAAATAAAATAAGTTTCTCCTTGTTTCCCAACTCCCAGTTTAAGGTTCAACCAACTCCAAGGTAGAAAGACAAAACGCCCGTATGAAAGCCTGGTCCATGGTCTTCACTTGAGAAGCAAAGGTTGATAGAATCTGTTTATAGTACTTATGGACTGACTCTATTACCCTGCTAACCACTACACGTTATCGCAATGCATCCCTATAAAATCTCTAAAGAGTTCAATTTTACTGCTTTTTCTCTTAATATGGAAGGATGAACTTTAGAAACTATACTATTACCAAGGTCCTGCAGTTAGCCTTAGATTCATCTGGTAACTAAGCCCACAAGTTTGTTGTTGTTGTTGTTTGTTTGTTTGTTTTGCTTTGTTTTCTTTTTTGCTTGTTTGTTTAGTTTTACACAGCCTTGTAACACTTTCATGAATGAGGGAAAAGCTGCTTCAAAGCTTATCCAGATGGGTAGAAATTAGTAGGCATGATCTGTTTTAACCTTAATCCACAGAACTCCCTCTGAGTCCTTCTCATCATAGCTGCATTGTATTACTAGCAAATGTGAATGTTTTGATGAATTAGGCAAACGCTCCAATTGCCTGTACATTGCAACATCTTTCCTCCAAAGGCCAGGGAATGTAGACTGTACGTTCTTTGTCCAGCTCGTCTGAGTGCGTCAACACTGTCTGGGAGGCACAGAGGTGGATGCCTTCCTAGCAGGGGTGAAGCCTCCTTTTGCATATCCGGCTCCCGTATTTGTATCATTGCCATGCACTGTGTACTACTGAGCCAAGAAATGAAGGGGCCCATGGTCCCAGCCACCTCAGGTTACGCAAGCCAAGAAAAATGAGCAAATCACATGAGGAAAACAGGCAGTCCCCAAACATCTTTATTTGTTCAGTTTTGTGCCCTCAGTCTTTGATTGCAGCCTTGCACTTAGAAACTTCAAGATAAATCTCAGCAGCTGGACACTGAATAACTCAGAGGCAGAGACTCTTTATAAATACTAAAGTTTCAAAAGCATGAACTTCTGTCCAACCATTTGGAGGACAGGACTTAGTGTGAAAGGAGGGGGACCTGGTGCTGGGCTGTGTCAGAATCAGTCTTCTGAGGAACTTGTAGACATGTCTATGCATGCCTCAACTTGCCTGATAAACCAGACTTAAGTGGCCTGCTTGCTGGGAACCGAAATAAAGCAGAGGAATTGAAGGATTAGGAAGAAGAAACAAAAGATTACAAACTAAAATTTGTTAATGGGGCAGCATAACCACTGCTACTACCAGATAGTAAGAAGCTAAACTGTCAACTACTGCATGGTACCATGGATAAGATCCAGAGGTAGGATTTTTATAACCATTCATACCAATTCTCCATATAATCCTGATATTTGGACAGTGTTTGCCACATTTTATAAATTGAAAAGAAATCTGACATAGAGCCATAGAGTAACAGTGTCTCTTCTAGAACTAGGGTGTCATGTATGTAAACAAACAAACAAACAAACAAGAAAACCTGACACAAATAAGAAACTAGTTTTCAGCAAAAGCTTTGTCAGATTTTTATCTTGAGCTGTCCTATGAACAATGAACAATGATAAAAAAATAAATTTATAATATAGCCTTCTGTTTTTAGAACCAGCAATAACTTTTGTATAGTGTTCTTGCAATACAGTGTTATATAGTGTTTTGGTCTTGTATACTGAAGAGATAAATTGAAAAAGAAGGTTTGCTTCTAGAAAAAGTTCATGAACTGATTTGAACTACTTTTCCTTGACAAGTTTTCTCCCTTCAATGATTAGAATGGGGATTTTTTTTAAGATGAAGAAAAGGAGGAAACAGCTTTTTGGGGATAAATGAATAGACAGGACCATTATATGAAAGGACACTCATATAATAAGACCTCTTAATAAAACAGGCCAAGAAGACTGACTGGAAGAGTATGAGCAACAGAAGATGTCCTACCAGTCTGGCCAGCTTAGCTAATAATGTATGAATTAATAATGGGAAATAGGAAGACTAGCAGAGTAAATCAAGGCAGACTATATTTCCCTTACAAAGTCATTATGTTGATTGGGTTCCTGTGGTTGCAAGTAACTGAATCAAACTTGAGGTAGACTAGAAAGTGAGAATGTGTAATAGAAGCATGCCACAACGTTCCTTAAAGAAGCTTGAAATGTAATAATGTGAACATGAAAATAAAAACACTCACTGTTAGCATCAGGGTATCTGAAGCCTGTGGCGACCCATGGGTGGGTCCACAGACCTGCCAGGGCAACAGGCAGCATATTCCCAGAATCCACTGGGCTCACCTCCCACCTTTACCTGCAGCCAGTATGTCAGAACCCATATATATACGGGGAACCTTCCTCCATCTCTCTCTCTCTCTTTCCTCTCTTTCCGCGCTACTGCCCCCTCTCAGTTAAACCTCTCCCTCTCCCTCTCAGTTAAACCTCTTACAAGTAGAACTGTTTGGGCCTAGTGAGTGTGGTATGTTCTGACGTGACCCACCATTCTAACACATCACTCACACCTGATGGAAGGTAGGTTAAGAAGACACTCAAGGGGATGGATGGCAGCGTCCAAACATCAAAGCCCTCTGTTGCTCTCATTACAGAAGTTTTATTCCAAGCTTATGGCTATCATTATTTCAAAATAAGAAATAATGATAACAGAATGATGAGAAAAAAATGACCACACAAGCAGCTATACAGTATGTAAAAAGAGAGGTGGTTATTGTTTTTGGTTATGTCTACAATAGTAGCCTTGGCTGTGATCAGAGGACATACAATTATATAATAGAGAGAAGACAATGTTAATTAAGAATAACAATTTACTTCTAAATGCATTCATTAGATAGATTAGAGGCAATATGCTCACAGGGCATTTAGGAGATATCCAGAAAGAACCCTGGGATAAATAAGAAGTTTGCAGGCATTAAGATGCTAGTGAAGCCATATTAGTGGGCCAGGGTATCAAACATGCTGGTAGTAGGTAAGAGAAAGTGGAAGAAGTTTAATGTAGAATCACACCTCCCTCCCACACACATGAAAGCTTATTACAGGTAATTGTCACACATATCAAGTAGAGGTTTTCATAATCTTTGTGAATTAGTTACATTTTGTAAATGTAACAGAAAGCCATGACCAAAGCAACCTATGGAAGAGAGTTTATTTTGGCTTATGGTTTCAAAGAGGCAACTGTGGTGGAGGAGGGAAGCATGACATCAGAGAAGCTGGTCACATTTTCACTTGTACACAGGAAGCAGAGAGAGAAGACTAAAAGTCTAACAGCCTTATAAACACTCACAACTACCTCCATGTTTTCTCCAGCAAGGTTCTAAGTCCTAACTGTCCCATTAATTCCCCCAAACAACATAGCCAACTTGGGATCATGTATTCAAATATTTTTGTCTACAGGTGATATTTCTTACTCAGATTATTTGTGACCATTATTCAATTTAAGGTCCTGGAGACTGAGTAGAGTTTCATATATAACCCATAAGGGTTATAGGTCTGAGCTATGTTTCTATACCCTCTTTAGACTTTTATTTTGAGATAGAGTACTTCTAAATAGTCATGGTGGCCTTGAACCAGTGTTGTATCACAGGTAGACTTTGAACTATGATTTTCTTGCCTCACATTTCTGAGTAGCTGGGTTACCAATGGATGTCAAGAGGCCTAACTCTTCAATATTTCATCCAAAAGCTGCTGGAAGTGATAGTCCCAGTGTGCAAATATAAGACTGATCCAAAGTGTAGCACTATAAGAGAAAGGGCTCACCTGCAAGTGTGAGGACATGAGGTTGATTTTCGGCACCTAATTAAAAAGCTGAGCATGGTGGCACATGCCTGTCATCTGGTCACTGGGGTGGTGAAACAGGAAGATCCCTGGGTCTCACTTGTTAGCCTGGTCTAGCCCATTGGCAAGATGTATATTAGTGAAAGATCCTGTATCAAAAAACTAGGTGGACAGCTCCTAAAGAACAACAGCTGATTCTGTCCTCTGCCGTCCTCATGAACATGCAAATCCTTACATCCTACTCCACCCCAAAACATAGCTTCAAGCCTGATAAATTCGTAGTTATTTTGTAATGAATTTAATACGGTTTGGGGTCTCTAGGAAAACATGTACCTATTCAGAGCCTCAAGTGTACCTAGTAAAGACCAAGACCCATAATCTTATTCTGGTTGATATTGAGCCCAAATCTGGTTAAATTCCACTTCAGTGTCACCTGACACCTTCCTTTAGGCTCCAGGACTACCTGTTCATATGTGAATGTACTCACATATATAAATAAAAATTGAAAAATGAACTACATAAGAATTCTAGAGCTAAAACACATAAAGAAAAGAATTCATTACATAGCTATGCTTAATCTCAGGTGGAAGACAGAAGAAAATAATCACTAAATTGGAATATACTTTAAAGTAAATTATATAGACAGGGAACAAAATATTAAAGTAATGGAAACAATTAGGAAAGTATTAGAGACCTGCTGGTATGCCACAAAGCAAATGAAAAATTGAGTCCCACAAGGAAAAGAGAGAAAGTAGATGATGGCAATATTTAAAGTATTTTTTTGAATTGTCCAAAGTTCTTAAAATAGAGTCAAAAGAAGTGTGAGTGAAACTAGAGTAAATTTCAAGCATTTCAGAATCCTGTTGATTTACAGGGTGGCACAAGTAAAATGAAACATAGAAAACGGGAGAAAATATTTGAAAATCTTGACTTTGCTGAGGGACTTGTCTACAAAATATATAAAGAAAAGCTACAACTCAATTATAAAACTGACATAATTCAAAAGGGCAATGTGTATATATGTTAGTTTGCTTTCTGTTGCTGTAATCAAACATCATCATCAAAAGTAACTTACTGAGAGATGTACTTCTTTGCCTTACAGCTTACACTCCATTATCAGAGGAAGCTAAGGCAGGAACTTAAGGCAGGAACCTGGAAAAAGGAGCAACATGGGAAGGCATGGATTTCTCTCCATCACTTGCTCAGCCTGTTTTCTTATACTATTCAGGGCCATCTGCTTAGTTCTGGTACCACATTGATCATCAGTCAAGAAAACTACCTACAGACTTGCCCTCAGACAGTCTATTGAAATGTATTTTCTCAATTGAGGTTCTTCCTAGATAATTCTAGCTCATGTTGAGTTGACAAAAATAACTGAGAGAGAGTTTGGCTATTAAATTCTCTATAAAGCTGATATAAAAATTGGTAATAAACCCATGAAAATAAATTCAATGCTCTCAAACATGAGAAAAATGCAAATCAAAATAACACTGAAGCTTGGGAAATGGCTCATTGATTATAGTGATTTCTACTCTTCCAAAGGAACAGAGTTTTGATTCCTAGCACTCAGTATAAGCAGCTCCCAGGCAACCATATGTACTTCCAAGTCCAGGCAATCCAGTGGGCTTTGGTTTTCGCCTCAGCAGGCACACATGGATCTCTCTCTCTCTCTCTCTCTCTCTCTCTCTCTCTCTCTCTCTCTCACACACACACACACACACACACACACACACACACACACACACAGAGGAAGAGAGAATAACTCAGAATTGAACAAACCCAACCGTTTATGAACAGATTAATACATAAATAAATGGAATAGTATTCAGCTACAAAGAGGTATCATACACTTACATCTGCAAAATCATGAATAAACCTTGAAACAATTTACTGAGTGAATGAAGCCAGTTACTAAAGACCACATTTTGAATGACTTCACTTACATAAAATGTTAAAGATAGCCAAATCCATAGAGACTGAAAGTAGATTAGTGGTTGCCAGGGACTGGAAGGAAGGGGAAAAATTGGGAGTGACTGCTATAAGCTTTGGGTTTCTTTGATGTGATGTAAATATTCAGGAATTCCACAGTGGTTAGCCTTACACAAGTTTGTGACTATATCCAAACCACCAAATTTTAAAAGGTGAATTTCTTGGCATGTGAGCTGTTTTTTAATACAGTTTTGCAGAAAAGACATAAAATTCAGAAAACCAGAAGATGTGGTAACCACCATTTCATGCATTATGAGTAAGTGCTGTAGGTGATGAATGAGAGAGCCAAATTTCACTTAGTTACAGAGAGGTCCTCCATAAACCTGGCTGAAGAGAGTGGAGAGGTGAAACAAAGCAAGCTTAATTCATTCAACCTAGTTTATGAAAGGCAAATCACACATGCCATTGGGATGAGGAAAGATAAATGGAAGAAAGGTGGATATCAACAAGTTTCTTTGAATAATAGAAATGAAAAGTTGGAAATAGTGAGTCTAGAAAATTCTTTTCATAACTGGGCTAGAAAAGGCAGGCCCAAGTATGACGGTTAATGGAAGAGGACATGGACTGAGTTTCATTTGCAATTAGTCTGGTAGATTGTATAGTGAGAGCAGTAGATTGAATGTAAGTCTGAAAAAGAAAGTTCTGGAGAAGTTCTCTGGAACAGTGTTGAACAAATGCTTAGATGGAGAAGAACATTAACTATCAGTTACTGCAGTGGGAAGAAATGGTGGATGGATAGAGATGCAGCTCACTGGATGGTTTGTAGGGAGAGATCAGAAATAGAATACATTTAAAGGGACTGTGCATCCCTGGAGGGCCAAGAAATAATGGGTAGAGCTCCTAGACAGAACTGGATACAGTGAAATGAAAGACTAGTGCAAGTTAATTCAGTTTGTATCTCAAACACCTCCCTTCCTGTGTGCACACTTTAAACAGCTTGAGGTGAATAGTCTCTTTTTCCTGACTCAGAATTTCACATGTAGGAGATTAGTTGTTATCTGTTGCAACCTTGGCATGATTTTCCACTCTTAAGCCAGAAAATTGTATGCATTGGGAGTTTCTCTTTGACATATTCAGCACCATACTTGGATATATTGCCAGCATCTGAACTCCTGCCCTTTGGGGTTACTAAGTGGAGTAAGTGTTATTTGAATACAGGTACAAACACTTGAACACTTGAACAGGTAAGGTTTTTGGAACATAAGGCTGCTTCAGTGGGGTGTACAGTGTACAAAAACACTGAATAAATGAACAGTTTTCATCTCAGGCAGGGTAGAGGCCAATAATATAACATTTCATCATCCCACTAAGAATGGTGTTTAACATTTATTCAATTTCTAACTTTATTATTTTGATAAGTTCACATATGTTTTTAATGTATTGTGATCAGTCATACCAACTACCCTCTTCTATCTCTCCCCAACTCCTGCTGTCTCCCATCTTCACAACCAAGCCCCTTCTTACTCCAATGTCTTTCCTTTTGTGCAGGTAGTGTAGCTGCTAAGTGTTTATGAATTTGACAGTCAAGCCATATGTAGAAGTTTGCAAATGACAGCCTTCCTCTCCATCCTTTGCCTGCCACGCTTGTTCTGTCTCCTCTTGCTATATAAACCAGGCACTGGAGGTGTACCATTTAGGGCTAATCACTCAACTCAACTATTTATTTTCTGAATCCTGACCAGTTTAACCCTCTGAAAAAAGAAGCTTTTCCTTACTCATAATGATAGATCCACAAGTCTATGGGTACAGAAATAACTATTCAAGAGGCAGTTTGGATACAGGCTCATTGATCAAAACCTTAGGACTTGTTACCTCCTTAGTGAAGGCCATGAAAAAAGAAAGGATAGACGAGAGACAGGAAAATATATTTATTGGGAAGGAAAAACACATATGATATGAAAATGGAGATGGTGATGTTAGACACAGAAAGATTTAAATAGAGATGTGAGTGGAAAGATGGGAAAGGTGGAGGTTGGTCACAGGATCAACCGAAACAAAAGATACATGGGAAAATCATGAAGAAACCTACTGCTGCATAAACCTAGTAAAATGTATAAATAAAATTAAAATTCCCAGCATTAAAGCATGAGTTCGAACAGTTGATAATGATGCTGCTAGAAGCTAAGTCTGAGTGTTTAAGATGGCTACCTAGCATATTTAGAATCTTCATGGGGATTACTACACCCCATTTGTTCACAAGTAACTGCAGGGCATTTCTAGACCCTCTTTAGCCCATTATATCTCCAAAATAATAGTAGATGCAGAGACCTAGTATTTTTATTTAAAAGCTGCAGAATGAAACTGGGCAGGATCTAAGCTATTGTTTCCTTCTAAGCTATTTACCTCCCAATCATAGACCTCTTGCTAACAGTCTCGTCCTGGCTTGCTATGCTCCATTTGTTCTCCTGGAAAATCTCTTGGCAACCATTCATCAGGATTCATCTTGGACCCTCTGCCTCATGGCAACCTCTTCTCTTCTTTCCTTGAAGTCCTACTTCTCTCCCTTTCTGCTCTTTCAAAGACCCCTGGCTGAGATCAGAAGCCCCATCCTATTCTCTTCTTTCCACCTAATTGGCTGACCAGCTCATTATTGACCAATCAGAAGGTGATGGAGAAGATTGTTTACAAAACAATGAGACAGATAAAAATCACAGTATCAAACTCTGGCATCTACTCATTTTTTTCCCAGTATAGGAATCAGCATTTGAATAATACAAAGACAACCTTTACATAGTGCATGAAAAGATTATCCCTCCAACCTAGAATTTATGGTCTGGAAAAGGAAGTGAACTGTGAGAATGACTGATATGGATCCACTGGAATGTCAAAGACTTGGAAGTTGTTTTCCCCCATCCTGATCACTTTTCTACACATTTCTCCTTGCAGACATCTTGTTTAACTGCCTCTTATTTATAGAAAATACTTATTAAAAAGTTTTATTAATAATAGATGGTTTCACTAATACTTAGAAAATTTTAACTATCTGACACTTGGGGGAAAGTTATTATGGCTTGATGTATTCAAAATACCTGTGGTTCAGTGTTTACAAAGGCACTCTTATTCCTTTTACTTCAAATGGTCTACAACAAAACAGTGGGAGAATATATTCCAGCATACCAAAGCATACGACAATTAGGTCTCAAGTGGTTTATGTACCTTCAAGTATAAAGTGCAACCTTGAGATTAGATTTATCTCTTTCACCCTCTGCCATTTTATGCTGGTAGAAACTTTTTAATTTTTTTTATCAGATCTTTTCTTTATTTGCATGTCAAAAGTTGTCCCCTTTCCTGGTTTGGTTTCTCCTCCGGAAACGCCCTATCCCATCATCCCTCACCCTGCTTCTGTGAGGGTGCTCTCCCACTCTCCCACCCACTCTTGCCTCCCTGCTCTCACATTCTCCTACTCTGGGACATCGAGCCTTCACAGGACCCAGGGACTCTCCTCCCACTGATGTAAGACAAGGCCATCCTCTGCTACATAAGCCACTGCAGCCATGTGTCCTTCCATAAGTACTCTTTGGTGGTTGGCTTAGTCCCTGGAAGATCTGGGGATTCTATTTGGTTCATATTGTTGTTCTTCATATGGGGCTGAAACAGCTATATTTACAATAGCCAGAAGCTGGAAACTCCCCAGATGTCCCTTAACAGAGGAATCGATACAGAATATGTAGTACATTTACACAACGGAGTACCATTCAGCTATTAAAAACAATGACTTCATGAAATTCTTAGGCAAATGGATGGAACATTCTGATTGAGGTAACCCAATCACAAAAGAACACACATGGTATTATACAATCACTGATAAGTGGATACTAACTCCAAAACACGGAACACCCAAAATATAATTCACAGACCACATGAAGCTCAAGAAGGAAGATCAAATTATGGATACATTGGTCCTTCTTAGAAGGAGGACATTTTTTTTTTATATATGTGAATATATACTAGATATGATAAAAAAGAAAAAGATGTATTTGGAAAGATGATGTTAATCATAGAAAACACACTGAAAGCATAATCCATTAAACATCATATATTTTATTTGATAATTTCTTTATTTACATTTCAAATGCTCTCGCCTTTCCTGGTTATCCCTCTGAAATACTTCCAATTCCTTCTTTCCTCCCCCTGCTAACCAACCCACCTTCTCCTGCTTCCTGGCCCTGGCATTCCCCTACACTGAGGCATAGGGCCTTAATAAGACCCAGAGCCTCTCCTCCCATTCATGACCGACTAGGCCATCCTCTGCTACATATACACCTGGGGCCATGAGTCCCATCATGTATACTCTTTGGTTGGTGGTTTAGTCCCTGGGAGCTCTGAGGGTACTGGTTAGTTCATATTGTTGTTCCTCCTATGGGGCTACAAATCCCTTCAGCTCTTTGGGTCCTTTCTCTAGCTCCTTTATTGGGGACCCTGTGCTCAGTCCAATGGATGGCTGTGAGCATCTACTTCTGTATTTGTCAGGCACTGGCAAAGCCTCTCAGGAGACAGCTATATCAGGCTTCTGTCAGCCAGCACTTGTTGGCATCCACAATAGTGTCTGGGTTTGTTGATTGTATATGGGATGGGTCCCCAGGTGGGTCAGTCTCTGAATTTTCACTCCTTCAGTCTCTGTTCCACACTTTGTCTCTACAATCCCTTCCATGGCTATTTTTCCCCTTTCTAAGAAGGATGGAAATATCCATACTTTGGTTTTCCTTCTTCTTGAGTTTCATCTGGTTTGTGGATTATATTTTGGGTATTCCAAACTTCTGATCTAACATCTATTTAGTGAGTGCATACCATATGTGTTCTCTTGTGATTGGGTTACATCACTCAGGATGCTATTTTCTAGTTCCACCCATTTGTCTAAGAATTTCATGAAATCATTATTTTTAATAGCAGAGTAGTATTTCATTGTGTAGATGTACCACATTTTCTGTATCCATTCCTCTGTTGAGGGACATCTGGGTTCTATCCAGCTTGTGGACATGATAAATAAGACTGCTATGAGGATAGTGGAGCATGTATTCATATTAAATGTTGGAGCATCTTCTGGGTATATGCCCAGGAGTGGGACTGCTGAGTACTCAGGTAGTACTATGTCCAATTTTCTGAGGAACCACCAAATTGATTTCCAGAGTGGATGTACCAGTTTACAATCCCACCAGCAATGGAGGAATGTTCCTCTTTTTCCACATCTTTGCCAGCATCTGCTGTCATCTGAGTTTTTAGCCAGTCTGACTGGTGTGCGGTGGAATCTCAGGGTTGTTTTGATTTGCATTTCCCTGATGACCAAGGATGTTGAACATTTCTTTAGGTGCTTCTCAGTCTTTCAATATTCCTCAATTGAAAATTCTTTGTTTAGATTTGTACTCCATTGTTAGTAGGGTTATTTGGTTCTCTGGAGTCTAACTTCTAGAGTTCTTTGTATATATTGGATATTAGCCCTTTATCAGATGTAGGATTGGTAAACATCTTCTCCCAATTTGTTGTTTGCCATTTTTTCCTATTGACAGTGTCCTTTGTCTTACAGAAGCTTTGTAATTTTATGAGGTCCCATTCATCAATTCTTGATTTTAGAGCATAAGCTATTGGTCTTTTGTTTAGGAAAATTTCCTCTGTGCCCATGTGCTCCAGGCTCTTCCCCATTTTCTTTTCTATTATTTTCAGTATATCTAGTTTTATGTGGAAGTCTATCATTGTAATCTTTTCTCATGCTTCTTTTCTATCTTTACAATACATTTTTTCAGTATGAGTTACCTCATCTCTAAGTATTTTCTATAATTTGTATTTTACACATTGTACTAAGCATATATATATACTAAGTATATAGAGTTACTATTTCCTAGGGACTTAAAATACTCCATTGGGGGAATATAAGAAATATTTGAACATGTGTACATATTTGTGTATGCAACATATGTTACATTCAAAGGAGTTAATTATTTATATTAACTATTTAATTAAGTTTCATAAGATGATATATTTTCCTCAAAAATTCACTTGAACATCTGTTACTTGTGGTAATTAAAAAATCAACACATTTTTCTGCAACAAAAGTGCACAGAATACATACAAATTTCTGTGGTTTAAAAAAATATTGTCATTTGCATACTCTCAAACCTATTATCAATATCTATTGCATGCTAGTTGATTTTAGCTGAAATGTTTAAAAATTAAGGTTTTGTACAGGTGGATATCACCATTAGTTTCCATTGTACTAATTAGGGTATCTAGCCATACTCTTTATTCCTTGTGGCATATATTCTTTTGAATGAAACATTCCCTCAAATAATTATTATATCTCCCAACCCAGAAAGGTTGAATCCAAAGAAAGTAGTGTTATAAACAGTATCATAAATTATAGGACTTCTCATTTTGAGGACTAACAGCATTTTGTTGTATGTCTATACTTTCTCTGCTTATTCGTTGATGGACACTGGTCAATGCTATATTTGGCTATGATAATTAATCGTGTAATTTAATGCACATAGAAGTACAGGTGTAGCATTCACACATTGATGTTATTTCCTTTGCAAACACACCCAAAAGGGATATGTGTATTCACATGGGAGTGCTAAAGTTTTTGAGGAAATCAATGTATTTTACAGTGGCTACATCAACTTATGTCCCCACCAACTCTGTACAAATCATTCATTTCTGCACAACCTCACCAGTGTTTTCTTTCATTATTTGACAATAGCCATTCTAACAAGCACACTGTGATATCTCTTAGTACTTTGATTCCAGCCCACTCATGATCAGTGGTAGGAATCTTCTCATACACCTGATGATTATTTATGGCTTCTTTTGAAAAGGGTAACTCCAGACCATTTGCTTACTTTAAAATCTTGCTTTTGAGCTGCTTTGATTCTTTAAGAATTTTGGATTACCCCCTTATAAGATATGTGGAGTGTAAATATTTTTTCCTAATTTAGTTTGTACCTTGACTATGTCAATAGGGTTCACTGTCACTGAACTTTTAAAAATTATTTTATTTAATCTTTCATATATTATATCACAACTGCAGTTTCCTTTCCATCATCTCCTTCCCATATCTCCCCTTCTCCAGATCCACTCCTCTCCTGTTTCCCTTCAGAAAAGAATGGGTCTCCCAGGGATATCAATCAAGCATGGCATAACATGTTACAGTAAGACGAGGAGGCACATAACCTCCTCTCAAGGTTGGATGTGGCAGCTCAGTAGAACAAAAAGGTCTCAAAAAATGGACAAAAGAGTCAAGAGACAGCTCTTGCTCCCACTGTTGGGAGTACCACAATAACACCAAGCTAAACAACCATAGTGTGTGCAAAAGACCTATATCAGGTCCATACAGGCTCCTTGATTAAATCTCTGTGACACCCTATGAATCCTGGTTAGTTGATTCTGTGTGTCATTTTCTTGTGATATCCTTGAGCCCTCTGGCTCCTACAATTCTTCCCACCCTCCTTGAGCTCCACCTAATGACTGGCTGTGGCTCCTTGCCTTTTAAAATGACTATTGTGCTAGGTTTTGGTCTTTTAGTACAACAGAATATCATTAGGAATATTTTCATTGACTTTTATTTTTCTTTTTTTGCCTGTCCTTCTTGGTTTCATCTTAGGCCCTTGGCCATACAGCCTGGCTTTCCAAGTGGCATGAGGCACAGGGAACTTTTTGCTTTGATGCAATCTCACTTGGTTATTTTTTTGCTTTAGGTAACTGAGCTTGTAAGGTGGAATCTGAAAATCGATTTCTCAGATGAATGTAAGAAACTTTACCTTGTGTTATCTGCTGATTTCAATGAATGTGTGTCTTACATTTAACTCTTTAATCCATGACAGGGATTTCATAAAATGTGAGATAAGAGTCTAACTTCTTTCTATAAAAGGATATCTAGTTTTTCTGGCAGCATTGTATCGAGATTATTCTTTTGTAATTGAGTATTCTTAAATCGATAAAAAATCAACTTGAAGTAAATCAGAGAATACAATTCAGATAACTGAGGGCTTAGAAGGATATAGATGTTGGCTAAAGAGTATAAAGTTTCAATTATACAAAACAGGTAATTTCTGGTGATATGGTATGGGTACAACAATGAATTTCTCTTGAGATTTGATAGGACCAAATATCTTTTCTTAAATGTCTACAATATAAACACAAACAACTGTGTGAGGGAGTATTTTAGCACATCATTATAAATACCATAAGTATAAACCATTTCTATTTGTCAGTAGTACTATAGTTCTTCTATCTTTGTCACGTCTTATTTGAGGATACATTCTCAGACTGTGGGCTGAACTACTTTGGTTGTCACATATCAAATATCCTCCATATCAGCTATTTAAATTATAATTTGAAACAGCAAAATTATAGTTATGAAGAAGCAACAAAATACTCTTATCTTTGGACTCATCATAACATGATAAGTTATATTAAATGGATTCAGTGTTAAGAAGGTTGAGAACCATTGATTTCAGAGATAAATTTGATTCCTATTAGTTATTGCTGATTAGTTATGAGAAAAAACTTGAACATTATTAGTTAGATACCAGCTTCAAACTTTAATCATGTTCAGCTTTTAAATCAGAGTTTTTCAGAGTCAACTATAGTGAACTTGGGCTTGACCAGTTCTTTATTAGAGAGTGAAAAGGGATTGCCTTGTATATTGTTGAAGGGAATACATCTTTGGCTTCCAGCACTGGTGACAGTCAAAACTCTAGATTTTTTCACATGACTAAGGGCTGTGTGCACAAAAATTGCTCTCGGATGGATACAACTGCATCTCAGATGGGAATCTAGATATTCATGGAGAATTTTACACTGTACTTTTAATAGACTATATATTAATTTTCTCACAATGACCTAAGCTCCAGGAAAGTAAATGCTTTGGACAGATTACAGATTCCTCACCTGGGAAAGAAACTTCTTTTAGGTTCTCAAATATGTCCTAATTCTGATACTCATCTTACCTCTGTGTATTATCTAATATCAATCTGAGACTTGGAAAACTGTGATGTCTTAACTTGGAAAACCTCCTTCACAGTTTTTAACACATCTATAGAAGTACTTCTGGAAAAGAAACACAGCTCTCTTATCCTTGGCTGATGAAAGTACAAATACTTGACACTATATGAATTCATGCTTCCCCACTGGATTACATAAGTGTGAATGTTCATTGTTTTCATTTGGAATAATAAGTCGTTCACTATACAACTAGCCTGATACCTGTGGGCTATCTGTGGGCTATGCATGCTTTCGTTGGCTGTCATCTTATCACAAATTCTAATAGAGGAAGCAGATGACTCCCAATGTCATTCTTGAGTCTATTTTTTTTTAAATTTGGACACACTAGAAAGTGAGATAAGCAAGTCTACAAGTCTAAACTGGGCTTATTTTTCTGATAACTTATTAATACTAAACCTGAAAGGTATCAATCCAAGAATCTCAATATAGCCATAGATTCTTATCTTCTGAGCAACTGACTAGTTCTCTTGGAAATTTGAGTAGTTTGAAAGTGAAAATCATTATCAAACTGGTATTGAAAATGTCATTTTATGGCATTATCCCAAATGACAAATCAAAGGAGAGAAAATAATTCATATAGATAAAATATGCATGAAAAACTAAGGTAGACAGAGCTGAGCTTTCCACATTGAACATAAGGTTATCTGGAAGTGGAAAGTTCAGCATGGTGATGAGATTTGTACAGGAAGGTTAGACAACAAATTAAAATTGAAGTAAATATAGGTTTATATTTTTATAAACTCATAATAACCTCAATATAGAAATCAGTATCTACTGTTCACAGATTAAAAGATCAAGGCTTCTCTGAGCAACTTGCCTGTGGACTGAATAGCAATATTAGAACTTGAGCTAAACTACATTTGATTTGAATCTTTTCTGTCTTTTCTCACCACTCCTCCCCCTCACAGATAGTCAACATCTAGAAATTTCCATCATCTCAAGATAGTAGAAATCTCTCAGATCTACTTAACTTCATCCACAAGAAAAACAACAGCAACAGAAGAGAACCATGCTTCAGCTGACCTAATTCAATTCAATTAATAATTATAGAGGGTCTTCAGGGGACACAAAGCTTTATGGTGTCCTTAGTGAAGTTTTAACTTTTGTCTTCCTAGTATAAGAAACTTTGAAGACTCTCCCCCCTCACTTTTTCTAGACTCTCTTGCCTCTGTGCACATCAAAGCCATCCAAAGATAAACAAGCTTCTTTTCAGTGATCTAAAGTGCAGTATCTTCCAGTGGAAAGGTTAATGAAGCATTAATTTCTCCAGCTGTTGTTCTTCCAGACAGATGTGTGAAAAGTTTAGTGCACATCTGCTGAGCATGCAACTCTTCTGCTTTCAGGATGAAAAAATCTAACACAAAGAATCACTAATACTGTTAGTGACTTTAATTCTGCCATAGCTCCCTCCTTGTTATTCAGTTTTGCATTTCAAGTTTCCAAGAATCTTTTGAGATCAAGGGAAAAAAAGGCATGAGATTCCAGTTTCCATAATTTCTAGCCCAAATTTCTTTCATCTGTTCTTTTACTTATTACATTATTTATGAAACAAATGTAATAGATCTAGACCCAAATCTAATAGATAAAATACAATGATAAATAAGGCAGGATCTTTGCTCAAATAGGGCAGCACACAAAGAAATAAAATATGGATTTCAGAGACTCAATCTGACTAATGTCAGAGCAGCAGAGAGTGAGGACATATAGGAAGGACAGCTAGCCTAGGTAAAGAGTCGTTAAAAGTGACACACTGAAGATGTGGCATCCCTGACAGCTTCTAAGCCGTTGAAGCATAAAGAGGAGTTACTTGGGAGCAAATGGAGAGGAGACATAATGAAATTGAGGAAATGTCTCTTCTTGGAGGCACAAGAGTATTACTGAGAGTAGAAAACAAACTAAGAAAACTAACATCATAAAAGAGAGAAAAAAATGAGAATTAAAGGATATTCAAACCTAGAATGTGAAAAACTTGTTTTATAGTGTAACTACTTGACCTGCTCAATGGGGCCACTGAAGAGGTAAAATAAGGATTAGATCTGTTGCTGGTGTTGAAGGTGATGGAGAATTCATTGGTATGAGAAATCATCACAGCATTTGGGTAAAATGGGAGGGGAAGTAACCTAGGCCAGGGTAATGCTAAAGAATGAAACCAGAAGTAGAGGCATGTGGGTAATGTTGCCTAGGAACTGGGGTGATTGATGTTGGTATAATAGAGATAAGAAGGCTAATCTTAAAGATCTTCCATTCAGAGTACAAGCCTTATATTTCTTTTTAATTATTTAAATGTATTTATTTATTTACATCAAATGCTGTACCCTCACAGTCTTCAAAGAGACCCTCCCTCCATTCACCTTCCCTTTAGTTTTTGACAAGGAAACTGGGGAACAAAAGCCTTGTTGTACATCTACTTCAGAGGTGGGGTGCCATTAGCACTGTGATTGAGAGCAGAGGTTTTAAAGATAGACAGAACTTCAGCCCCACCTAGCTACTTATCAGATATGTGAGCAGCAGTTTGTTATTGTAATGCTATGCATCTCAGCCGCTGAAGGTATACAGGATAATAGATCAATATTGGAGATATCTGGTAATGTCCTGAAATGAAATGACATATATTGAAAATTAGCCTCACATATATTTATTGTCTTTCCCTTATATTAGGCCTCAAGTACGAGGGATAGAAAAGTAACTTAAGAAAAAAATGCAGTTGCAAAAATTTGACAGAGATGTTACATGGACTCCCTACCTTCTCAGTCAAGCTTTTGTCATACTGAAACAAATATTCTAATTCTGTGACACTGAAGTAGACATTTTGAATTCAATTTTTCTTTTCAATTTTGAATTTTCATTTCAGTGTTACTTCTTACAATATGAAATGAGAGTGCTAACATGACTCCATGTGGGGCTTCTTTTGGATCTTTTTCAGAAGTCATTGCTTATATATTGATGGATATAAAAGTTTGTGTTTCTACTTCTGTATTAGTCAGGTAATATAGAAGTAGAGGCTCACAGCCATCCATTGGACTGAGTACAGGGTCCCTAATGAAGGAGCTAGAGAAAGGACCTATGGAGCTGAAGGGTTTGCAACCCCTTAGGACGAACAATAATATGAACTAACTAATACCCTCAGAGCGCCCAGGGACTAAACTACCAACCAAAGAGTACACATGGTAGGACTCATGGCTCTAGCAGCATATGTATAGCAGAGGATGGCCTAGTTGGTCATCAATGGGAGGAGAGGCCCTTAGCCCTGTGAAGGTTCTATGCTCCAATGTAGGGGAATGCCAGGGACAGAAAGTGGGAGAGGTTTGGTTGGTGAGCAGGGAATGGGGAGGAAACAGGGTTTTGTTAGTTTGTTTGTTTTCTTTTTTGTTTTTTGTTTACTTTTATTTTTATTTATTTTTTTAGGGGAAACTGGGAAAGGAGATATCATATGACATGTAAATAAAGAAAATACCTAAAAAAAGTTTCAAGTAGAAAAGAGAGAGAGAGAGAGAGAGAGAGAGAGAGAGAGAGAGAGAGAGAGAAGAAAAAAGTTTGTGTTATCCTCTGCTGTTTACCTAGGCGAGACCAAACTTTGGAAGCTAGTCTTAATTTTGTCTAAAGACAGAGTGAAAGGAGCACCTAGGAAGATGATAATGGCCCAGGTCATCAGAACAGTACTTAATTCCCTTTTAATGTTCTGGAACAAATGCTATTATTCAGATACAATATGTATTGTGAGGCAGGGATGGTTCTCCTTTTCCCCTTCAGCCACAAGGATCCTTCAGTTTTAAGGATGGTACTTGCATGTCTCCCTTTCTAACACCCATAGAAATAAAAGATAACTGATCAGTTTATGTCAACCCTGAGAAGACCTTAATAGCCCAAGCCACTTAATGACCCTCCCCGATCTTTAGGTGTAAACAAAGAGATTCAACAACAGACTGTAGCTTTCTCAAAAGTCCATTCATTTAATTTAAAAAACAGCAGATGCTGGAGAGGTTGTGGAGAAAGAGGAACACTACTTCACTGCTGGTGCGATTGCAAACTGGTACAGCCACTCTGGAAATCAGTGTGGCGGTTCCTCCAGAAATTGGACATAGTTCTACCAGAGGAACCAGCCATACCACTCCTGGGCATATACCCAGAAGATGCTCCATCATGTAATAAGGACACATGCTCCACTATGTTCATAACAGCATTATTTATAATAGCCAGAAACTAGAAACAACTCAGATGTCCCTCAACAGAGGAATGGATACAGAAAGTGTGGTACATCTACACAATGGAGTACTACTCAGCTATTAAAAACAATGAATTTATGAAATTCTTAGGGAAATGGATGGATCTGGAGAGTATTATCCTGAGTGAGGTAACCCAATCACAAAAGAACACACATGGTATGCTTTCTCTGATAAGTGGTTATTAGCCCAGAAGTTTAGAATACAGGAAGAACGACCCACAAACCACAAGAAACTTAAGAAGAAGGAAGACCAAAAGGTGGACATTTCATTCCTTCTTAAAAAGGGGAATCAAATACCCACAGAAGGAGTGGCAGAGATTAACTATGGAGCAGAGACTGAAGGAAGGACAAGCATATAGCTATCTCCTGAAGGCTCTGACAATACCTGACTAACACAGATGTAGAGGCTCACAGCCATTCATTGAACTGAGTACACGGTCCCCAATGAAGGAGTTAGAGAAAAGTTCTATGGAGCTGAAGGGTTTTCAGCCCCTTAGGACGAACAACAATTACTAACTATTACCCTCAGAGCTCCCAGGGACCCAAGCACCAATCAAGGACTATACATGGTGGGACTGAATGTTCTGGCAGCATGTGTATAGTAGAGGATTGCAAATTCGATCATCAATAGGAGGAAAGGACCTCTGCCTTGTGAAGGTTTTGTGCCCCAGTGTAGGGGAATGCCAGGGCCAATAAGTGGGAGAGGGTGGGGTGGCAGGCATGGGGAGGAGGGAGGCAAAAGGGGTTTGTTCTTGTTGTTTTTGTTTGTTTGTTTTTTGGAGGGGAACCTCGGAAAGGAAAAATTTACATGTAAATAAAGAAAATATCTAATAAAAAATAGAAATCATAAGCACAACTGTAATTTAACAATAACACACAAAATACATATTTCTTAGACTTAAAAAAAAGAAATTAACTTGTGCATAGTGATACTTACCATTAAAGGTCGTTTGAGGGAGATACAGGTTTCCTTGCTGAATAAAATCAGTTAATTTTAATAGCTGTTTACCTGTTAATTGTAGTAGCTTATCTGACTCTTCTGATGCATTTTGGCTTTGGTGTGTGTGTGTGTGTGTGTGTGTGTGTGTGTGTGTGTGTGTGTTTTATATAAATGCACATGCACCTTCTTCACCACTAACCTGGCAAGTCCCAGTGGTGAGCTGACTCTTTTTCATTTTGACAATGTATGCTTTGCCCTTGACCAATCTTAAGACTTATTACTGCTTAATAGAAATGAAGACTAGATACACCAAGTAAAACTACACATAAATGTACATCAGGAGAAAAACACCTGAAGACATCCTTCTAGACAGAATCAGGATGTCAGTCACTTAATCCCCAGTTGTTTTTATTTAAATACAGTGAAGGCTTGGAAGACTTAAATCAAGTTATACAAGGAAGTTAAGTAGGCAGAAATTTGAATGTTGGCTTTTTACTGAAAGGGTTGTAGCTTCCATCCAGGAATGTAGCCCAATGTCTCTGTTACTATAAGAAAATTCGCTGCCTGGATTTCAGGATAGAAGTCACACCTGAGTACATGTTCTCAAAGATTGACTTCAATGAAGAAAAGATAATACTGAGGTATGAGTATCCAGTTTCCTGCCCCAACTGGGTGAATGAGATACGGAAAAAGCAAAAGTACTTTAATATATTCAGCTGTGATGATGTTCGTTGTCAGCTTGAAAGACTCTAGAACCAGAGTGGAAATCATCCTAGGCATATCTGTGAGAGATTACCTTGATTGAGTTCGTTGAGGTGTAGAGTCCTGATAACTATGGGTAGAACCATTCTCTGACTAGAAACCTGGACTTTATAAATGGAGAAAGGAAACTGAGCAGTAGTATAAATCAATCTAGCTCTCTCCTTACTGACTGTGAGAGTTATATGACCAGCAGCCTGATGTCCGTTTCCCTAAGACTTCTATACTATGGTGGGCTGTACCCTGATGCTATGAATCAAGAGAAGGATTTTTTTCCTCCTAAATTCCTCTTGTCAGAGTATTTATCACAGCAACAGGAGAGGAAACTAAAAACGCAACCATGAACATGAAAATATGAACACGTCCCATGAAAAGTACTTTAAAATTCTATATAAAACAGCACACATAATTTCTATTCTTACAAAAGATAACACACAGAATAATAAGCAAAGACCTTGAGCTAGATGTTGAGGTTGGTACTGATTTTAAAATCAGGTCCCACAAGCCTAGACAGTCAGCTGCAGTGTGTTGCTTCCTCTGAGATGGTCATTCCCTGTATTCATTAAAAGGGAAATCTGTAACTATCATGATTTATGAATTTATTGTCTTTATCTATGGGGAAATGCTCCTGGCAGCTAAATGGAGATTGATGATGGTGTAGTGGCTCTCCTCTCTGAAATGTAGGCAGGATTTTCCTCCTGACTGAATGGAGGATGGAGCATGAACTGTGAGCAGGAGAGAGTGATTCAGGACAATGATTTTTGAGGATGCTTCCCTGTAGCCAGTGTCCTCATTTTGTGCCACTGAGCCACATAAGTAGGGTAGAAACTTTTCCACTTAAAAATTTTCCCACTGGTTATTAACTCATAAGTTTTGCAGTAATAAGAAACAAGCAAAAAAAAATAGGTGTTTTATTTTTAGAAATTTATTAAGGAAAATATTAAATTTAAAATTAGAAAAATAACATATAATTGTTCAGCTTTAATAACTATTAACATTTTAAAATAATCAACATTTTAGGGGAAATGAGAATGTACTTTTTTATAAAAGACTTCATAGGCGTATACAATATGTCTTAATCATATCTACCCCTCCTTCTAACAACCTACACTTAGCTGCCATTCCTAATGAATCCCTTCAAATCATCACCATTTTTTTCTTTAAATAAACAATTGAAATGAATCAGCATATAATATACAGATATATTTAGTGTCATCCACTGTGGCACAGGCAACTTGCCAGTGGTATTTCCTCCTCCAAAGAAGCTGTCACTTGCTAAGACACTTTGCTATCTGTGGTGTCTTTGAACTGCTTCCCACTACCATGTGAGGATCCTTAACTGCCCTGATTTCATGCAGTATTTGTGCTCATAATTATAAATTTGCTTATATAGTTTAGAGGGTAGTAGATATAACTCAACTGATCTACTGATACTTTCTTTTTGTTTGTTTGTTCATTTTTTGCTTTGCTTTTGTTGTTGATGTTGTTGTCTTCTCAAGACAGGGTTTCTCTGTGTAGCCCTGCCTATCCTGGATTATCTTTGGAGTCCAGGCTGGCCTAGAACTCAGAAATCTGCCTGCCTGTGCCTCCCAAGTACTGGGGATTAAAGGCATGCACCACCACCGCCTGACTTGATGCTTTCTTTACTAACCTGAAAATATCCACTTTGTATAAGTGACTACAAATCTAAGAACCTTCATTATATACTTTCATCAACTGCTACTATATCTGACAAGACAGAACCCAACTGAGTTGTAGCTTGAACGGACTGAGGATATAAAATATGACATCAAGATTCAATTTTTCTTATTGATAAAGTCAACTGATAATTTTATCAATCAGTAGCACTAGTGACCATGTTCATACAATAGTATGTTAAACTCCAATGCATTAAATAAAAACCATAGACCATGGAGGTGACTAGAGTTATTTAAATTGTGGATCATGCTATATATTGATAGTCTGACCTCGAGCTGTCACTAGTATTTTGCATTCATATTTTCCAATATGGAAAGTATGGGTAATAATATTTACCTCTCATTCCTTCTTGGGATGCAGGAAAAGCATATATAAAGCACTTTGCGTAGAGATTGTCACATACATGTGTGTTGATGACGGCTATTCTCATGATTATAACAATATCAGAGATTATTGTCATCTGGTCTCTAGTAAATATGCATTTATAGAATAGTTTGAAGGGATTTTTATGAGGATTAACCTCATAAAAGTAAATTTAAAGTGTGGTTTGTGGTTCCAAAACAAGGCACCTCTTGTTATAGCATGTGACTTGCTGTTCTTTCAATTAGGGCCCAGGAAATAAAAATCTATGGTCTTAAAACCAGCAGTGACATGTTTCTCTATGAAAAATGCTATGATTGTCTATATTTTGTTTATCGACAGTGCTGGGAAGCTCAAATTTGAATGAAGGCAGTTAGTTATCCCTTACATAAATATTTTTTAACTCAAAAGCTTATTAAATCAAGAGAAACAGTAAAGCCCCAGCAGACAGATTCAGTGCAGCCTGCACTAACTAACGCACTCTTCAGCTCTGACCTCTCTGTTGCTTACTGTGTTCCTGACAGTTCTTTCCGTTTCTTCCTTTCCAGGCTCTTATCCTCTGAATGCTTCTTATATTCACACCGTCATGTGTCTTCTCGCACGGTCATGGCATTTAACAGTCCCACAAATGTTCTAAGGCATGGCTTAGTATTATGTTTTCTTTACAATAAAGAAAACAGTGGCTAAGAAAAAAAAAAAAAACCATCCTAGTCTTTCTTCCAGATCTTAGACAATAACATTTCCCTAATAACTTGCATTGTTATTATAATTTAAACAACCACACTGGCAGAGAACAGGATCGAATTTTCATCATCAGCTATCTGGACTATCTCTGATACCGAGGGGTTTATTTCCAGGTTACTGGGCATTTCACAGAAACTCTAAGTTTTAAGTTTACTTAAAACAAAGTAAATAATTACCAAACTGAATAGCCTTCATTTGTCAACTTGTATATTCATTGTGGGACTCACCCCTTGTTTGTGTGCATTTTCTCGTTTAAGCATGACAATCAATTGTTACCAGAGTATCTAGCTGAGAAGGACACCATTTGTCTCAAGCAATTCAACAAGCCTCATTGTCACAATTCTGATTTGGAAACAAAACACTGAAACAATAGCAGGTCTCTTAATCACATGGGCTGAAAATATTCTCTACACCCAATTTATTCCTTTCACCACAAACCACTAGCTCTCAAACTTGACTGTGCATTGCAATCACCTATGGAACTTTATGAACTGCCTGTTTTGTGCTTCTCCAGGAATTCCAGATTTAGTTGGGCCAAACTACATTCTGTGTATTAGAGTGTTTTGAAGTTTCCCATGAAATTTAATGGATAGTTGTATTTAAGAAGGACAGATAAATCCTCTCAGTGTCTACCTGAGACATCATCCATACAACCTTTGCCCAAGAATAGTTTCATAATCTTTCCCCAGATATTGCAAGATGCTTAAGCCAAGATACTGTCCCCTTTACTATCTCTGACCATCTATCCTCCCTGGTGGCTCTCAAAATGATTTCAATAAAACAGATCTAATCAGGCCACAGCATGGTTTCTTACTGCCCTTAAAATTCTAACTTAACCTTCATTCATCTAATTATAACACCTGCAAAGCTCTTTCCATTGAATGGATCCTACCATGCCCCAATTCTATCCTTAGCTCCTGCTGCTTCTTCTTCCTGGAATGGACTTCCTCCATGTGGTCTTGAGCTGTCCTGTAGGACTGTGAACATCAGACGCCTCTTAGAACTTCCTTGTCTAAGATTGCCTGCCCCTAATAAAATAATTTCCTCCCTTCTCTGTGCTCCTAAAAAAGAAAGATATCATAGGTTTAGAACAACATTAGCTGTGATAGTTCACTAAAAGTAGGGAAAGTTTCATTACTTTTTTTCTCTTAGGGGTATGACATGACTTATAATAGAAATGCTATGAACTAATAATAGTTACTAAACAAACAAATACATTTATAAACAAATGGCCATGCTTATTGGATGTGACTTTATCTGATTTATTGCTTCATTTAAATTATAGTGGACTAGTCCTTCCTAAGGGGAGATTTGTGGAGTGGCATTCCATAGTGAGGAACAAGACAGAAAACAGCTGGCTTTGGGGCTGTTTTAAATGTCATTGCATTGATCTTGAGAAAGTGAGCTAAAGCCTTTGGCATGGCAGTTTTCTAAGCTATCAATCAGAGACAGTAACCATATAAACTTACTTCACAGTGTCATTAAGGCTTAATTAGATGATGCTTAGATGACACTTGACATGCCTAGAACCTAGAACACAGTAAAAACGTTTATTTATTTGTGAAGACTTTCTTGGCTGTGCCAAAACTTTATGAAATGGCCCTTTCTCTCTCCTATTTGTATTTATTTATTTAATGCATAATCATTTAACTGATAAATATTTGTTTTAAATCTAACACACAGTATATAATTCTTGAAAATGCTATGTTTATGGCAATAATTAATCAGCAATTAATATTTATATAAAATTATTATGTAATCATGATAGATAAGCAATGAACATGTAGTGGATAGACAGACAGTCAAATAGGTGATAGGTAGATAGATGTCAGTGGGAAAAGCAACAGAGAGCTTGGCCCTCCATGATTTTGTTTTTAGTATGAAGAGACAGAAAGAAGCAGATAGTTCTAGTGAATAAAATGGAAACAACTCAAGTTCATAGCAGCCAGCCTGCCACCATTTGGACCTTCCTTTTTAAAGATGAGACCACAGTTTCCACCAGCTGGTCTCAGGCTACAGCAGGACTGCTCAGGACTGACACATTTGGGTCTGTAAACAGATGCCAAGGCCATTATCCTAACTCACAGACAGGGGAACTGAACCTTCCATGCTGAGGCTGCATGCTACCGCACTTAAATCAATACATTGGCTCCCTAGTTAACAGCTGTCATCTGAGGCAGCACACAAGAGTGAGTCTGAATGGACCCTCGTGTAATCTGCTATGAAAACCATTTGTATAGTGTGTTTCATTTTTTTAATGTGTGAAAATAAAGAAAATTAAAGGATTTCTGTACAAAAAAAGAGAAATAAGCAAAATAGATTAGAAAGATACAGTAAATTATGTCAGGAAGTGCTATTGAGAAGAATAAAGAACATGAAAAGACAGAAAATGAATGCTACAGTTATAGCTTTAAGTACAATGAGGTTCTAAAATGAGGAGAAAGGTCCACCGGGTCTCGTTCAGTGACCTAGAGAATGGGAAAATCAGCTATTAGATGCATAGAAGTCAGATGTTCAGGCAGGTAACAAGGAAGCTACCTGTGTCATGGACTACTTGCTGCTCAACCCTACCTGTCCTGGGGATTGGTGGTAAGGTGGCACAGAGTCAATGAACACAGACTCTGTGTTCACCAGGAGCAGGTGAGAAATGCCACAGCAAGCTCAACTGAACACTGCTTCAAGCTCCTTTAATACGTTCCACCCGTGCCCCTTTGGTCCCAAGAAAGGATCTCTTCTAAACCACAGTTTCCAATTGTCTAGCGTTGTCTGCCCCAGCAATCCTTCGTCTCTCAGATAGTCCTCAATTAGGTCTTCCTGCAGGAGATGTTTTTGTGGCTGCACAGCCCCTGGCGTTTACAAGTTAGTGTGGTGACCAGAGCAGAGGAAAAGAGGTAGCATAGAAGATGGGCAAAGAGATCAGGGAGGGGACTCATGGCCAGATTGATTGGGGCCTTATCAGTTATTTTAAAGATTTTCAAATTTCCTCTGAACTTAGAGGCCTTAGGAGGAGTCTGAACTGAGCACCAGTATGATCTATTCTTTTTATTAGAAATATTTAGTCAGTGAGTTGCGACCATGTTGTACTTGGGCAAACCTAAATATAAGCAGATCAAGAAGGTTGAGAAAAGTGTAGAGTTGATACAAGTTGGTGATAGTGAGGGTATCAGAGAAGCTGAATATATTCTAGAATCAATCCAAACCAGTCTGCCATGACTGAAGTATGAGACAAAGGGGAGTTTTATATCAGAAAATATGAAGACAGGTATAACTGAGATCAGAAGGTCCACAAAGGGGATTAAAATATTTAAGAAAAGATGAGAAGTTTAATTTGAAAATGGCAAAGCAAGAGGCATCCAAGAAGAGATGAAACTGGATTTTTGAGAAGTATCCTGGGATGAGGAAGAAAGGGTATGCAGATGACCTTTGAAGCAAAGAGAGAATGGGATCACCAAGGGAGTGAGTTGAGGTAGAGAAGGTATCCAATGATGAGCTTGAAATATTCCAGCAACACAACCTCAGAATCAGAAGCACCAGGGCTCAGACTCACCACTAGCCCGTAGGATGTCTTGATGTCAAATGAAGAGAAGTTTCTAAGAACAAGCCAATAATCCACAGATGAAACACGATTCTGAAGAAATTCAAATGAGGTTCAGGCACATGACTGACAATGATTACCTTGTTAGCCATTGTTTTGGTGGGAAAGTAGAAGTGACAGTTAGATTGAAGGGTAATAAGGATGAAATGGGCCTTGAGGCTATTCAATAACTGCTTCACATAAGTTATGAAAATTCATCTCATCTCTTCTCTTTCTATTCATCTTACACTCTATCTCTCATTTATGCCTTTCGTCCCTCAGTCTTTAAAGTAGGATCATGTTCTAGATCACTGGGATCTTGTGATATTGTATGTTTACACTAAAGAGCTCTATGGTGCATCCTTTATAAAAGATAGTGCCTCCTTGATTCTCCCCCCAGGATATTGTGACTCCCAGTACCTGAGACAGACTTTGGACAACTTGAATCCTATTAAATGTTTACTTCTTGAATAACGGAGTCTGTACTTCTCCAATTCATTCTGGGCTTTGGTTATTTCTTGGGAGATGAGATAAAAGGGTCACTGTTAAGGTGAGGGCAGGATGTTGAAGGCCACCACCAGCTTTTCAGGAAAGGAGGCCTTGGCTCAGAACTCCGTAGGGCTTCTAACTGTAACTGCAAAGATTTCTGCTTGGAAGTAGGAGTCTGAGGGCTGGGAGTAAGTGCACTCCATCCAGAGCAGCATCCTGCGGAAATGACTGGGAGAGCTCAGTGCCAAAGTGCTTTGGTAAATGAGCCTGGCTCACCCTACTCCCTATCTCCTGCCCTGGATATGCAACATTTATAAAAATAAACATTTGCAGGATGCACTTGGTAGAAAGCCAAGGTGGAGAACCCGACAAGAAAAACAGATAAACCAGAAGACTTAGAACACCCAAGAAGATGGTAAGGTTTCGTAAGAGGAGATGAGGGTCAGCATATAATAGGGAGGCTGGCAGTAGAAGGGAGAATACTGTAGTTTCACAGAGTCAGCTCTACCATTGGCTTCTTTCTCATTCAGTGCATTACGTCTCTTCATTTTTTCCCATAAAATGAATGATGTTGGGGGAAAAAGACTTCTGAGGAGAGGTGTGCTCATATTTGGGTTATTTATCCAGGAATGACATATGTATTGAATATTAAACTCCACCTGGAACTCTGCTCCTATATTAGTTGTATTCATACCTCTGCCCAATATCATGTATTAAGTGTTCTGTAACAAGAATTATTTCATCTGGGCTGAAGAGAGTTCAGTGGTTAAGAGCACTTGTTGCTCATGGAAAAGACTCAAGTTCATTTTCCAGCAGCACTGGGCTCATAACCATCAGTAACTTCAGTTTCAGAGTATGTGACTTCTGACCTCTGTGAACAGCAGATACGCACATGGTACATAGATATACACCGAGACAAAAGACCAATACAAAGAAAAAAATTTTGAGGTTTTTTTCTTTAGTCTTTTTCTTCTGTTTTGTTTTTATTTATATCATCATCAACAACATTATTATGAGTTATATGCTTATTTATATTGTAATGAGAGAGAAAGAAAGGGTGTAAGTTTGGTTGGGTGGTAAAGACATAAGAATCTGGAAGAAACTAGGGTAGGAAAACCATAATCATAATATAGTGTATAAAAACTATTTTCAATAAAAAATGAAAAATAAAATTCTTTCTGCCATTTGGGTGGACCAACTTGTTACTTTCTCCATCTTCCTTCTAAACAGAATAAGACTCAATGACTGTATGCTCCCTGACTTTTTGTATGTCTCCCACTCTCCATTCTTTCACTGAAACCTACTGAATACACAATTTCATTTTGTTCATTTAGACACCTGAATGATACCTGGGACACTAGAAGTGCTATAACCTGAATAACAATGTCACCTCTTTCTGTGAATTCCTATCTTGCAACATTTAATGCACAGAATGAGATTATAAATGATTCTTAGGAAATGTTCTCCAGAAATTGACTAAGTCAGGGGAGCTCCTTGCTCAGAACTGACATTGGTGCTCTTATTATAAATGTCAAAGAAGTTTTGCCTTTTCTACCATGTGATAACACAGATTTCATCTATAAGGAAAAATCCCTCAGAAAACGTGGAATTCTTAGGTAACTTGACCATAGACTTCCAATCATCAAAACTGTGAATAATAAATAATTGATTATTAATGAATACTTTAAATCACTTTTCTCCTATCTCTTTTTCTTTACTCTTTTTTTTTCTTTTATTGGATATTTTCTTTATTTACATTTCAAATGTTACCCCCTTTCCTTGTTTGACTTCACCTCCCAAAACCTCCTATCCCATCCCCCCTCCTCTTGCTTCTATGAGGCTGCTCCCCCACTTACCGACTCACTCCTGCCTCCCTGCCCTTACGTCCCCCTACTCTGGGACATGGAGCCTTCATAGGACATAGGGCCTCTCCTCCCACTGATGTCAGACAAGGCCATCCTCTGTTACCTAAGCGGCTGGAGCCATGGGTCCCTCCATGTCTCCTCCTTGGTTGGTGACTTAGTCCCTGGGAGCTCTGGGGAGTCTGGTTGGTTGATATTTTTGTTCTTCCTATGGAATTGCAAACCTTATTCCTTCATTCCTTTCTCTAACTCCTCCATTGAGGATCCAGTTTTCAGACCAATGGTTGACTTCAAGCATATGCCTCTATATTTGTCAGGCTCTGGCAGAAGAACAATATCAACTAACCTGACCACCCAGAGATTAAACCACCAACAAAAAGTATACATAGAGGGATCCATGGCTCCAAATACATATGTAGCAGAAGATGGCCTTATTTGACATCAGTGGAAGGGTAGACTTGTTTTCTTGTTAGAATAGGTTTACATTATGATATATGCCAAAATTTTAATTTTTCTAGAAATCTAAAGGACTGCTCATATAGACCTTTCTGAGTAGTGGTTATGAAATCATCCCAATTCAAATATGGATGATTTGAGTTAGTCACCCCAGAAGGAACTCCTTTCACCAAGCCTTAATCGCAGATTTCTGAACTAACAGGAATTAGAGTTATCCTAATAGTGATAAACAACCCATCCAATTTGATGGCTAGAAGACACATTCACATTAACCAAGACTTAAATACTCAAAGGTGTATAGAGGCTCAGTGTCGACCATCTCTGGTTAGACTACTGTTACTTCCACATCATTGTATTTTCTTACTATTGTGATGACACATGTTCTTTAGTGGCTATTTACTTTACAAAAGGACTAAACTAATTGATGTAATAAGCATATATCCATATTGTTATGATGGCATAAGTCATTTTGCAAATAGTTTATGTATAATATGCAATGAATGAAAGATTGTGATAAATGATGAAATGAAGAGGTAAACAAATGTGAGGAAATTAATGAGTCTTACTTATCTTTAAGCTTTAGAGAAGAACAGTGTGATTTCCTCTTTAAGGCTTGCATTTAATTGCTTTGAATCACTCTATAGAAGTTCATTGACATATTATGACTGTTAGAGTACATGATACATATTATATACTATTAATTTTGATCCACAAAAATATGTTGCTTTCCATGTATTTTTTCCCTAGTCAATCTTCAACAAAGTTCAGCATAGTGTTGGGTGCACCATGAATTTACACCAAGTGATGTATGCTTTATTTTATCATCAAGATTCATGTTTTTCTTCAAGTACTCAGAAAATCATTCATTTAAAATTATAGAATGAAGAAACAGTAAGTCCTGGGTCCCAAATAAAGACCAAGAATGAAAATATTTGCAAGCTTCTTGGGTGGTTTCAGTGAACAGAAGTTAGATATTCACCTTCTTATTTGGCATTATTTATCAAATAGGGGAAATTGCATGGGCAGTTTCTTGCTGTATGTAACAACTGTCAACCTGATGCTTGAAAAGATGCTTCTCAAGAAAACAATGTAAAAAGAAAAAAAATATCATAGTTGTCTCAATAATATGATTTCAAATTTAATACCATTGTGCTTGGATCAATAAGAAAATGTGATATATTTCAAATAGAAATTTATTAATCTATAAATAAAACTGCAATTTGCAGGTAGGGTGATAGAAGTAGGAAAAATTATACTGAGTGAAGTAACCCAGACATAGAAAGTCAAATATTCCATGCACTTTCTCATATTAAACCATTGAATACTTAGATCATATTGAACACTTAGATCTGTGTATTTAACTTGAACCATCTATAAAAGCTTCATAAAAGAAGTTTAAAAGTGGCCATCAGTGTGATGTCTTGTTGAAAGAGGTTTAGTAGAAAATAGAAGGCAGAACATACAAAGGGGCAATACTGGAGGATGAAATATTAAACAGAGATGCCGGGATGGGAAAGAAAGGGAACAGGGTAGGAGACTTACTCCAAATGAAGGGAATATGAAAAAGCCATATGGAAATATATTATTTTGTATGTCAATTTAAAAATATAAGCTAAAAAAGTTATAATGAAATAAGTGAAGATACCCTACTTGATTGAATATTGCTGCTCCTAGAATGCCAGGGTTTTTAAGCAACAAAGCTAGTGCCACATATGAAATACCCATTTACAAACTGTTGTTTAAATGTGATGCAGTGGTCCCTGCAAAGATTCAGCCTCTTGTCATTCCTCTGTTTTCCACAAGAATTATATAATAAAGACATTGTTGAAGATAATGCATGCTGTGGTTGCACGCTGTAAGGAAATCGTGCTGAAATTGAGCTGGAAGCTTTCTCCCTGGTGGCTAATATTCACAATGCCAGAAAACAATATGAAAGATGGAAGAGAAAATACTTCCATTGCTTAACCCTATTGTTGAACTCTGAACTACAATACCAACCCAACAGAAAAAATATGCTCATCACTACAATAGTGGGGTAGTTGTTTGGAGGGCAACAAACATCATTTGTCTTATTTGTTTGGAGAGCTGATATATAGAAGATATTTCATGTCTTGTACTGTAAACCTAGTAAAAAAATCCATGATCAAGGTATTCATAGACTCTAGGGGGTAAGTTACTATTGTTTAGCTTAATTGATATGGCACCAAGTAAACTTCTAAGAATATAAATATATAAAGGTATATATATGCCTATAGAAAGATATTACTCTCAGCCTTAATCAGAGAAGTTTCTCTTTAGAGTGAATGGTAGAGAATGTAACAAATCTTTGCTTTTCAAGGTAATGAGTGTCAGAGACAGTTAAGTATCCAGCCTCTGAGACTTGGAAATTATTATAGAATGGTAGACAAAAGGAGTATAAGAGAAGAAAGACAGGGTAAGGCCTGGAGGACCTTATCTTCAGGGTAAAAACCATCCATGGCAACCATGAACTCATAGCACAAGATAGAACTTATCAATAGTCAGACAGGGATGGAAGACAGACTCCTTTCCCACTCAATAATTATAGTTGCATTCAGGTGTGCATCCGCGGGTGGGACCACTAAGATCAACGAGATAGTTTTGTATTCTTGACCATACAAATAGACTTGGATAACTCAGTGGATCATAAAACAAAAC
>JADRCD010211597.1:11114-27291 GCA_019843815.1 Montemys delectorum | reverse complement strand
TCCATCCTGTTGTCCACCTAGCATCAGTGTCCTGAAAGGGCTTGTCTTGGATTGTTTGCTGTTTCTGCCATGCACACACAGGGTGATGGAGCCATGGTGCCCATAGGGTACCAACCATACCTAAGGAGAAGGAATCATGTTGCAGCAGGGAGCAGGTTTTCCATCTGATTTGTGCCCAGAACATGTAATAAATGCAGCAGATTGCATGCTGCTTCTACTAAGAAACATACACACGCATTTCAACCACTTATGTTTTATTTTTTTATGATGCATTGGTGAATTGTATCCTGTTGCATTTGTAATTAGAAGGTGGAACAGATGTGATGGCTTTGTTTAAAGTGATATGTCCATTAAAATAACCTATACTACCAAGTAATTGTTTCCTTTAACAAGGGAGTCTGGCCATTGTCCTGCTGTTTTTGAGCCATTTAAGCAGACTATGAAAGAAAACATGTGTGTCTTCAGGAAATGTTGATCAATTATGGATGTCAGAAATTTTCGAGATGGGCTTTACGTCTGTCTGTTGTTTTGCTGTGGATGCTCTCCCACTGCCCTTCTGAACTGAGATTATCATCAAAGAGTGAGCCCTTCCTTCAGCATCACAATTCCTTCTTCAATTTAAACAAATCCATCAAACCTACCCATATTTCAAAAGAATGTAGGATCTCTTTTCTTTTTTTTATTTTAATGAGAGGTAGTTTGTAAAGTGGAATACTCATCTATCACTTGGTAATCAAACACGTAGTCAATATTAGCATTGGCTCTTAGTTTGAACCTAAATGAAATGTGAGTTTTTGTTTTGGTTCGTGTCACTTTTCTGAAATCTGCAGTTATGCTTGATTGGGACAGGTTGTGGCAGCCAACACAGTTGCTGGCCGACAATTCTTCAATATAGCACAAGCTGGACTGACCCAATTATCAGGCCCCTCCCCCAGCACAAATGGCAGGTCCGCCAATCTTTTCACCATTTTCTCCTCACAGTGCCAATGAACTTGACATCAATCCAACTAAAATAATCTTACTTTGTAGAACAGGTGCATGCTAATCCTGTGTACCCCTATAATTAAATACCCACGATTCCTATCTTTGAGTCAGCGTGCTTGTAGACACATTCCCAAGTTCAAAGTTGTCATTTTTTGTTTAAAAAAGGAAAATTTATATTAGTAACACTTGGCGATCAGTACACCAACTTGAAAAAAGAGCATAATTTCATGCAAATTCCATTTAAGCTATATTATTGTGTCAAATATTTTTTGGTAAAAATACTCAGAAAGGCTTAGTATGGGAAGCAGTGTTGGGGTGTAGCATATTATGATGGTTATACCGTTGGTGTCAGTAGTCTATGGTTTTTGTTGTTGTTGTTTTTGTTTTTTAAGAAGTCTTCAGTAATCATTGTAGAAACTACTTTTACCCATATGGGATGAGTAAAGACTAACTCTTTAGGACTCCTTTAATCAAATCTCTGTGGTTTTATAATTGAGCCCTGGCTCAATTATAATGTGTCAATTATAAATGTGTCTAGGGGCTCGCTTCCCTTGGTTACGTGATTTACAGTTTTTAAAATATTGCCTGGCTAGATTTCTGGTTGTGTGTGTAGAACTCCATCTCACCCTATGAACTATTAGTCCTGAACTGCCATGTAGGGCAGCTCTTCAAGTCTGATCTGGGAGGTGGACACACACAGAAGCCTCTGGGTGAAAGGTTATGGAATGACTTGATGAAACAGCTCGAATTTTCAATTTTTCATGGTCACTGGCTATCTGCCCACAAAGAGGAATAATGACAAAATTTCTTCAATTGTAATATACGGAAATTTATCTATTTTCTGTATTTGTTTTAAAGAATTCTTTAAAATATCGATGAAGCAATTATTGACAAATTATTGATAGATATGAGTATCCAAACACTAGGACCAAGAAGGTAATTATTAACCTTCTAATTTAGTGTAGCAGTTCATTAACTATTTCTGAACATCCAATACATAACACAGGGAGCCTCTGGGAAACTCCATGGAATGGCTTTTATTAGTTGTAGAAGTTTATCGGTCTGAAGTTATTTATACACAATTTAGCACAAAACTGGCTTTTAAAGCTTACTCATAGGACTAAGGGTTGCCTGTATATTTAGATTACTTTCTTGTTAAAGTTTGATATTCATTAGGGAATAAAATACATAATGATTATAGCTAACAATAAAATATTATAATTAGGGTTTCTTTTTCTAAATGAGTAAGTCATAGCTATAGTTGCATGTGAGCCAGTAACTGAAATGATTGACATGTCCATTTGTTGCATCCCATCCCCATTTTACTATATGTACATCTTGTAAATACAAAATAAATGTTGTCACTGTGATCTTCAAAATAAAAGATCTGTAAGTTAATTTAAAACTAATTGGTATTCAATACAAACGCTTTTATTTTACAATAGTTACACATGCCCAGAAATTTCACTGCTGTAGAATGTTTACAACTGGTCATGAATCCACTTGGATAAAATATGATTATTTCTTTCAAGCTGTAATGTACAAGTGTAAGGTTCCAAACCAAGAAGATTATATTCAGGGGCCTTCTCCACTCTAAGCATTTGCCTTCTGAGGAGACACACCTGTGGGCTTCCGGCGGTGGCTCGGGACAGATTTTCTCTCCCTGAGCCATGTCAGATGGGTACCATATAGTCGATGCCTGTATTTACAGAGAAGATACATAAACCCATGTACCACAGGGAGGCCTTGTGCAGAGGGAAGGAACTAAGGAGTATGGAGGAGTAAGAGAATCATTGTACAAGTGTTGATGAGATTAAATAGTGAAGAATCAAAGAACACTTAGTAACATAACCTCCACTGAGCTCTCAAATCTAAATCTGGTCTCTTCTTGGGAGAAGGAGGTCTGACTGGGTGACTTCCAGTATCAACACAAGGAGACTGAATTCATACATTTTTCTTTAAATTTTATCGAAGTATACAATCTGAAATGGAAACTTTGTCTGTTGAGCATTTTCTTGATGGTTGATTCATGTGGGTAGTGTCTGGGAAGTATAACAAAGGCGACTTCTAACAAGGGTTCTTCGGTGCTCTCTGCTTTAGCTCCTGCCACCAGGCTCCTCTCTTGAACTCCTGTTCCTGTTTCCCTTGGTGTTGAATTGTTATCAGAAAGTTAGTGATGAAATGAACCCTTCTCTCCTCAAGTTGATTTTGGCCAGAGTTTAATTCCAGCCACAAGAGAAGTGAGTAGGACCGGTGGTAATAACTGGTAGAAGCTAAGCTCATTGAGTCTGGATGCTTTTATTTAGATCTATTATGGTTAAGAAGAAACTGAGATTTTTACTTCTTGTCTGGGAATGCAAGTAAAAGATGTGGATCCATTTTTTGTTATCGCCTGGGAGCACTTTACCTTGCTGAACATATCACAGATTTAAATGAGCACACCTGAAGACTTTCCTTTATGATTCTAGAGGTACACCAGCAGCCTAGCAAAGGTTTATTCATAAGCACAAACTATCTTCCTCCATCTCCAAGGAACATTCGTGCCTTTTTCAGTCATCTTGTTACTTAAATGTCCCATAGGTCTTTTTGCCCAGACCTTCCTCTGCTTTTCTATTATTTCTCTTGGTGGTTTAATCACTCTCATAGCTTGACCAAGGTCCAAATCATTATCTTGACCTTTCTAAGACTGAGAATACCAAAGCAAATATAAACAAGCATCTTTGGCAGTTGATGCCAAGCTAGTGTGTACCTCCAGGCAGAGATTTTGTATCTGATCTACAATTATGAACTTGTGAGTACCCAACAATTGAAAATATTTGGAAAAAAGTTCATCTATATTGAACTTGCATAGTGATTATTAACCAAACAATATGTATAGAAGTGTAGACAGGATTTTCGTACTATTCATATTGTATTGGGCATTATAAGAGAGCCTGAATTGAGTGAGGCTTCCTGTGTGTGTAACTACATGCAAACACTTTACCACCTTTTATAAAGAACTTGAGCTTTTGTGGTTATGCAAGCTTGTCATCCTCCCAGAGCAGAAAGCCAGAGCCTCGCTCAGCTCTCCTTCTCTTCCTTACCTCTCATAGCAAAGTCACCTCTCTCATCCCAGAGACCCTACTTCTCCAATGCCTGTCATCCCGAATCTTTTGTATCTTGTACTCATTTCCATAGGCCGCCAGTCATTTTTCTCTAAATAGTTGTTTTCTTTCTCCAAATCCTTGTCATATGACTTTATTAAATTATTAAATAACTTATTAAAATAAAAACTAATCTTATCACACATAGTTCAGGTGTTGAAGTTCTGTCAAAATAGTTCAGTGGTTTCTCACTAGCATGCAAAACTATTATTTCTCTGTATTATTTATGCTTTATTATTTCTACCCATCCTCCAATTTAAACATTGTGCTTTCTGCATTCATATGCTTCACATGTTCTTTGCACCATGAAAATAACTCAGTGTTCCAACTACTCATCTTCATCTTTTATGTTGAAGGCTCAGAGGGTAAAGGCGCTTTCTATCAAGCCTGATGATGGGTTCTATCCCTAGAACGCTTTCTATCAAGCCTGATAATGGGTTCTATCCCTAGAACCCACTTAGTAGGAAGAAACTTATTTCCACAAGTTGTCCTTTGACTTATGTACACACACAGTGATACACACACACCAAAACATATGCATGTGTAAGCATATACACACACCTCCAATGAATAATTAAATAAATGTAGCAATCCAAGGTTAATTTGTTACCAGTCTCAATTTCTTCTCAGTACCTCTCCTTGGCTTGTAGATATCTATCTTCACCTAGTTTCCTTCTATCTAATTCTATGTCATGCTAACTTAATTACTCTTCTGTAAAAACCTGATGTCACATTGTGAGACACTGTGAACTTCTACATGTAAATTTGGGGAGATGTTGCCAATTCTTTACTTGGAAGAGATGTAAACAAGTCTATCTTCCTCCTAAGGGCCCAATGAGGAACTAATATGTGATCTCATCAGTGTTCACTCTAGAGAATCAATGAGTTTATCAGGCTTGCTTATGCAGTGTAGACTGAGCAACTCTGGGCTATGAAGCATGGGTGACCTTGAAAGCAGTCAGTCACCGTGGAAGTTCTGTATCCAGATGATGGCGTATTTCTAATTCTTTCCCATCTATCTTTTAGTCCTACCCAAAGACCCTGAGGCCACGTGCAATTAGGGAAGAATTGCATAGAAATAGTTGAGATGGGCAGATAGATACTCAGATGAGAGTCTCCTGATCCTTCCAGGTCCCTTCAAGAAAGCAAGTCAATAATCAACAAGCCCAACTATGATAGTCTTTGATGAGCAGCCCCACTGAACTAGTGAAGATGGAGTAGTTCAGCTTGGAGGATAGTCCCATATAACAGGAGGACACAATTCAGCTCTAAATACCCATAGAAAATCTTTGTAGCACATCTCACTTTAGGTCCTGCATTCTTGGTTTCCAGAGAATACATCATAAATTCATCAGAATATATGCAGGTTCATACAATCTACATGACATTTGTCCATGTCAACTCTTAAACACTTAATATGGTGCCTTGAATGTAGAATGTGCATAATAAAAACTTAAGATGGTTTAAGACCTCTCTTGTGAACTATACAGACTGAAAATAGACAAGTGGGTTTGGTTTTGGCTCAGTGATTGCAATGTTTTTCAGTTCTGGGGTTAAACCCATGGCCTTGTACTTGCTGGGAATGGACTCTGCCACAGAGCTACAGCCTCTGCCCTTGTATTTATGAGAATTCAGGCTAATCTGAATCTCATGTGCTTATCTCACTTTTGCCTCCTGAATGCTGGATTGTAGGTCACATTCATACATGTATACATACGGGTGAAATGTGGAAAGTTTTAGCCAAGAGTTTTCACACACCAGCAATAATTACAGGAGCTATTTATTAAATGTGTGGATTCTACCACATATTAGCATAAGTGAGCTCCATAGAGTTCTTCTACTGATAAATGAAAACTCCAGTAATAAAATGTAATACTTCCTGTGTCTGGCTCCTGTGCCTGAGCCACAGTAGCTTTAAACATCCCTTAATGACTAATTAATTTAATAATCAAGTTTTTGAGGAAAGTACTATTATGCTTACTTGGGCCACGGCAAAATCGACATGTCGATTGCTGAAGGAATGTGCTCAAGGTTACACCAAATACTAATAAGTAAGCATCAAAATGAAGCCTTGAATATGAGTTACCTGGAACCCTGACTCCAAGCTCTGAGATCTGATCCCATTTCTATTGTGTAATTTTGTCCCATGGTGACATATAGTTATTATAAATAAAGTAGTGTTCAAATTTTCTTTGATAAAATAAGAAACCAACTTCCAAGGCATGAAAGTGTTCTATATCCCCTTTAGAATTTCTGAAATACAAACACTTTTTAAAAAGAGAGTTTAATTTATTCTTATAGACAGGCAAATTAAGGAGTTGAGGGTACAAAATGGATTTTTTTTAGTTAGAACTGAGAGACCAGATCTTTTGGGTTCAGATTCCGTCTTAGAGAACCTGACCTAAGGTTGAACTCAAGTTAACTAACAGGCCAATACCTAGCACCAGTTTCCAGGTTACCCTTCAACAAGACCAGTGTCTAGCAGCAGTTTCTAAGTTACCTCCCAATAAGACCTGTGTCTAGCACTAGTTTCCAAGTTATTCCCCAACAAATCTGCATCTCCAGGTTACAAGCCTGCCCCGATACTTCACTTCCCAACAACCACCAATCAGGAGGAAAACAGAAGTTAAGTTTATGTTGCCTCCAGCCTTTGACAATCATGTTAAAGGCCATAATAGCCCCCAACCAGATGTGTACCAGGCTATATAACCCCTTCTTGCCTCTATAAATGCTTGCCTGAAACTGGGCTGGGGAACCCCTCCCAATCTCCTGCCTCAGAGACAGTGGTTTGGCCCAAGCTGGAGCTTGAATAAAGAGATCCTGATGCAACTGCATTGGAATGGACTCCTTGGTGGTCTTCTGCGGTTCACAAACGTTTCCTGTTAACTATCTGGCTAGCAGCCGGTCCACAGTGATCCTTTCCAAATGTCATAGTGGAAGTGTCACTGCACAGGCAGGGACTATAAAAAGACTCAGTTTTGTCTCCTAGCCAGTCTGTTAGCATATAAACTCAAGTCTGGAATGCAATTATAAATTGATACATTGTTACAGGGATGAGTGATTCACGGGAGTATTTTAATGTTAAGAAAACAGATCAATACTGAAAGTGACACGGATAGTTAGAAATGGGCAAGCAGAAAGCTGCCATCTTTTCAGATCCCCACAGGTGGATCTCTCGAGATGCTGAGCCACCTTCACCTTGAGAAAGCTAAATAAAAAGCAGTACAGAATTAAGAAAATAAGTAAGTGCTTAATATATCTTTGTTATTTTTCATGAATACTGTCTTGATTAGCATATTTGTCCAAATTCTAACCAGGGGGCAGGGTCTGTTATCGAGAAGTTCCAGACTATTTGAGCTGAAACCAACTTTCTGATGTTCTATTCTCATATCTCTTCTCATTTCCTCCTTCTTCCTCCCCTCCAGCTTCCCTTCCTCTTGTAAGGCTTTATCCAGAAAGGTCTCATTTGTCAGAACAGCAAACACTGTAACATGGACTCCTTCCTTCTCACTTTAGAGGAGACAGAGCTCTTTTGATGTGCAGCCTTCTGCTGGGCTCAGCATAGCCCTGCCCTCTGGTGACAGTCTCTTGGCAAGTAAGGAGGAAGCAGGGATGGAGGGAAAGGCAAGTGCAGGTGAATCAAGCAGGAACAGGTGCCTCCCGGGACTATTTACAAACAAAATCTATTTAACCTTCTTCTTAGGATAATTCATTATATTTTGTTTAAACTCAAAATGCACAAAAGTATATAGTTATTTTCAAAGATAATAAACCCTTCAGAGAGTCAAGATTAATATGATACAATAAAATGACCCACAGGTGTGAAGCCCAGGTGGTATTTTGTAAGTAAAATAGATACTGCTCCACAGCTCCCTTCCCATATCTGGTGTCTGCCTCCCTGGATTCTAACAATTGCAGGTTGAAAACATTTGAAAGAAAAGTTCATCTATGTTGAACCTGCACAGCGTTGTTTCCCTGTTATCATGAACCAAATAATTCATATAGTGAACTATAGACACGGTTTACATAGTATTCACATGGCATCAAGCAGGATAAGCAATGCTGAATTGGTTACAGAAGCATGAGCGCATTAGCATGTGCAAGTACTCTACCTACCACCTTATGTAAAGGACTTGAGCATTTGTGGTTAATATATCTACAAGAGGCCCTGGAACCTATCTGCCTAATAAAAAAACCAGAAGAATTGGCTGTTTTATGGTCTTGTAAGGTAAGATTTAAAAAAATTATCATTTTCATCATCATAATCATCATTATTATCATCATACATATGGGTCTATTGCCTTCATGTATGGCTGTACACTACATATGTGCCTGATGTCTGTGGGGTGACCAGAGAGAGTGCTGAATCCTCTGGAACTGGTGGTGAGCCTCCAATGTGGGTGCTGGGAATTGCACCTAGGTCCTCTAAAAGAGAAGTCAGAGCTCTTAACCACTGAACCATCTCTCCAACATTGTGAAGTGAGTGTTTACAAAAGCAGTAAGGGGATCCAGGCACCTTAGAACCTTGAGTTTTGGACTGGCATGAAAGCCTAGGGTATCCTTTCCAGATCTTGGTCCCCTGCTTGCTTATTGATATTTCTATACTTTTTATTACTTGAGCAACACTTTTTGTCTTTTGTTTTATATTTCACATGGGGAATGACTGACTATTCCTCTTTTTTGGGTGGTTGAGGCAATAGTGAAAGAGATGCATACATAAAATGTACCCTCCAGTAAACTCACGTGAAGTGTCAGTTTTCTAGAGTGACATGGATGCTACATGGATTTGGTGCATCTTTTTTTTTAATTATTCAATTTTTTTAATTGTTAGTGTTTGATGCAAACAGAAGCAAAAGTCATGTGTTTAAGTAGAACAGGATAGGGTAAATTGTCCTCATCTTATTTCCGGTAATGAAGAAGACAAGCTTACAGAAAATTAATTACTCCTTGTCAGCAATACAGTAAGGAGGACAGAGCTGGACACCCACTGAGTCACCATCATGGGATGGCAGGGGTTTGAACAGAGTAGATATCAAGTGTCACACTGTCACCATCATTCTGTCACTCATTGGGTGACTAGGGCCATATGAGGCCCAGAATAATGCACAGCTGTTCAGCTCAACAACCAAACCAAAGAACATGGCAAGAGTTCATGTTGGGCCGGGCTTGAAAATTTCAGTATAACATTTTCCTTCAATAATAGTGAAAGGACCTAAATTCTTCAATTTATATGTTTAGATTTTGTGTTCAATTTTAAAGATGCTATTTCACCATGTGGGCTTATTTTTCAAAATTGCATTATTGGGAGACTGAAAATGTTTATCTGGTGATGAGCATGTCCTTCTACCTGTGAACCACCAACCCTCACCAAGCCAGAGACAATCTTTTAGAAGCAAGTCTCATAGCGCCTAACTCAATGCAGCTGCCAAATTGCTGGACTGGTGGTCAAGCTTAGGTGACAGGTATGAGCTTTGTCAGAAGGAATCTCTGGAAATTTGGTTAAAAAAATTAAAAAAAAAACCATAAAACACATCTGAATTAATTAACAGCCTAACAGCATTTGATCATAATTTCTCTTGGATGTGGTTTCTTGTTGGTAAAATATAGAAAAAGAAAATCACATGCATCGTCTTAGAGCACATGGAAAGTACATTCTCATGAAATGTACATGATTATATAGTTAAATATTTATGGGAACTTTTCATTTTTTTGCCATTCAGCCTGCTTTCAAAATATTCAAATATATTTGGCTTTTGTAACTTTGTTAATTAAACCTAAAACAGATGGAATTATAGAAATCTCAGGGTTTAAAATATCATCTTAATTGGTTTACAATCTACGTGACACGGAGTGCCACTCATAGTGTATAAAACAGATACTTTGGCTCCAAAGATGTGGCATGCCAATTAATTTTTCTTCTACTCTTTCAATTAAATTTTGTTGCTTTCATTATTATGTCCTCTTTCCTTTAGCTGGCTCCAAGAGTGTGATCTGCCTTAGCTGTGAGAAGAGATGAAGCTTTGTAGCCAGAAATCACATGGGTGAGCTTCTTTCTGAAGGAAGTTTGGGAGAATGTGAATTCGCCATTCTAAGGAGAACAAAGGGCATGACAGCAGCTTCAAAGCAGCACGTGACATCACCTGGACCTGGGCTGAGGTTAGCCCTCTGACAGCAGTTGTCTAACACACACGAGCAATCCTAGGCCTCTGTTTTCCTGGAATAGTACTGATTTCAAATACTCTTTCTCAAGACCCCACTAAGAACATTTATCTGTTATCAGGCCTGGTGCTCTGTTGCATCAGAACTGGCCCAGTAGTGGTGACTATGTGTATGTATATATATATATATATATATATATATATATATATATATATATATATTGGTATGGGGAGGTTTGAAAAGGATGATTCACGTGTGTCTAGGAGCTTAAGACCAAGCATTTGGTCAAATTCTCCCATTCTACTGTTGATCATTCTCCCATTCTACTATTGATTATGATTGTGAGGCCCACAAAGAAGGCCTCCACTAAGCAAACCTGCTTTCTCCAGCAAAATGATGGTTGTTAAAAAAATATCACCCTACAATTTTTTTTTTTTTTTGGCTAACAAAATTAAAACTGACTGTTTCTTTCAAATATCTCAATTTGCCATTTAGATGTGATTTTAAACCCACCATTTCCCCCTTGTTGCCATGGTAACAGGTTTGGGCCCTCATGGGTGACAGAAAACTACCATAGTACCAGTTCTTGTTTGAATACACATGTTCACTGGGTTTCCGCCTTGAGGCGGGAGAAGTGGGGAGCCTGGAATCTCCATGCTCCACAGCAAGGTGGATCCCAGCATCAAACAGCACTCAGAGCTGGGAAATCGCCCACAGCAGGGACAGATTACCTCTTCCAGTCACTACAGAGAACATTCACATTCGAGCTTTAATGATCCTAGATAGAGCTCTTCTCCTCCCCATCAATGTGACATTTTGCAGACATTTTATATATCAAGGAAATATTTAATTGAAGCGTGTTTCTGAGAATGCCTACCGAGCTGGCTCTAGGCATCTTCCGACATGGCAGGGGTCAATTAAAAGAACCAATTGAGTGTTTTTTGAAAACTTTAAAATATTTTTATAAAACAAGGCGGGGGAAGGAAGTGGACAAAAGTAAGGCGGAATAGCACGGAGCATGACTAATGGTGCTCGCATGTTAAAATCATGGGGAAAATGTCCTTGGAAGACAAATGAATTTTCAGCAGAATAATTAACTTAATTAACAAATTTGCATGCATATTCATCAGGCTATTGAAGTCTTTCCAGCCCAGCTTGATGAGCGTTGGTGTAATAATTGTCTCATTTACATTCTGCAATCTACTACAATTTAGGGCATGCAAAAAAGCCGACCTCTTCCCTTTGACTTTCTTTAGGACCCACATAGTCATAGAACCTTAGCCTTTGCCCACTCAGGAGCCCTCAGCTCAGGCCTTTGGAGAGAACCCCCAGAGATTTCACTAGGACTTCCCATCCCCCACCCCTCCCTGCATTTCTTTTCTTTTTTTTTTTTTTTTTTTTTTTTTCTTCTTTTTTTTTTTTTTTTTTTTTTTTTTGCCTCTGCTTGCTCTCCTGGGTAAATCTTGGCACCAGTTCTGACTTCAAATCTCTTGGGTCGCCAGACTGCATCATGTAAAAATTGCCATTTCCCTCTATCTCTGCAGGGCAATCTTTAAAGGCAGCAAGGTGTGACGGCCCAGACTGGCAGCTTGGCACGTTGGAGCCCATGGATACCAGCACACGGGAATCTGGACTGTTCTCTCTCTCTCTCTCTGACAGCAGTCAGCAATGGGAACAAAAGGAACGGAGGGGGGAAAGCGCAAATGTATTTTTACATATTGTAGGCATATGGCCACAAGACCAGCAGAAATATATTTAATTACCAATTGCACGCATTAAGGAGAAAAACATTGGGGAGGGGGGAGAGAGAGACTACAAGGATAGCGATATTATTCCCCTTTAACTTTTCACCTCAGTCTTTTCCTTTCTTCTAGTAATTGAGGATAAAAGGGAATGTTGATTAGAATTACGAAGGGTTATCTGCTGATCCAAGGTAATGGGGGGCTTTGGTCTGACATCCTCAACAGTGGTAGCATTTCATTGTCTAAGGAAATACAAGAGACTTCTTTGACTGATTTTACTCGTGAAATAATTTTACAGTGGTTTTGGGGAGGCAAAGGAACCAAATCAGTAATAGTCCATTTAGATGATCTTGCTGTGTGTTAAAACTCTATTGCTGATGTGACTGGCACACTAGTTTAGGGCCCTGACAATGAACAAATAATATTTTGAATTTTACATTCTTCTCCTTTGTTATGAAATCATAATAATTGAACCCCACCATGGAGGTCCAGAAGTGAATCAGAGAGAGTTCCTGCACTGAGCGAGCACATGTTTTCTGATCCAAACATGTATGAATATGTAGAATTATAACTGTGCACTATTAAATTATTAAGTACTCCAAAATTATAAGTAATTAAAGTCATAATCATAATCCACATAATACAGTTCATGAAATATCATGATGTTGTGGCCCCAAGGTTCAGAAACGTGTAGATCAGTCACACCCGAAGTCTGGGGAGCATAAATGTAGAGGGAGAATTGGGAGAAAATGCCAGGGTACGAGGGAGCTCACTGAATGCTTTGCAGAGCAAAGGGCTGCAGGCAGCCCATTTCCTAGGGTGCAGGTGAAGGGCAGATGTCAAATACAGTGGGAGATCAGACTGCTCTTGGGAACAGGGAGACCCTTGTGCTTTGGGGAACGGGGTGGTGGTGGTGGTGGTGGTGGTGGTGGCGGCAGCGGCAGCTCCAACTCCATCAGGGGCAGAAAGAAAGCAGATCCTAGGTTTCTTCCTCTGGGTAGCACTTTCATCCTGAAGCCCTTTTGGCTGGGGTCTCTAGTCCCCCTGCTCTGTGCTGCTATCGCCCTTGAGAGCAGAGCTGATGGGATTGTATCCAGTTGACCTTCCTTGGAGCCTGTCTCTGGACTTACGTGAGGTCAGAAGCTTGTGATAGATGCTTAACTTTATGCAACAACTGTAGGCCTTTTTTTTTTTTTGGTAAACTTACTATTTTTGGTAAATCGACCTACATAATGAAAGCATTAGGAGGGCTGACTACTTAAAGGACCCCTGCTGTGAGTCTTTTCATCATGTAAAAATCATTCCTTAATTAATCTTCCCACCCCACTATTTATGCCAGCTCTACCTGTGCCTACCTTTTAAGAGGCATGTGACAATATAGTATCAAACGCATGGGGCTGTAAGTCAGGATTCAGAGCTAGTATGAGGTGCTACAGGTCCTACTTAACTGGGGATGTGCATGACTTTTTGGTCACTTCCTTCTTCTACCAAAGGACTATCCTAGAGGCCTGAGCAGGAACTATATGGTTCCACCATTCACCACTGGTCTTGTCCTTTTGGATTTTCAGCTTTTTATTCAGAAATAAGATTGCTATACAAAACAAAGAAATGCCTCTCTCTGAGTTCCTGGCACAACAGATGTTACTAAGGGTTAGTTCGCCCCTGCTTTTTCTGTTCTATTCAACCTCTTCAAGACAGCTTGAGTAAAAGACAGAAGTGCAGAGTGGTAGCAATAATATCATTAGCTGATCCTACTAGAAGGAAACATGTTGGCCAGGAGTCCTCTCCTGTTCCCATATTTCCTTAGAAGAAGATGCAGTAATACCCATCTTTTAGTGATTTCCTTATCTTGAGCCACAAAGAATCGACATATTAGTGAGTTTGTAGACTTGGCCAATGGGAGAAAGTCTGTACATTCCAAGATGGTAGCATTGGATCACCTGCTTGCATGCTTCATGTGGCTTAAACTCTGCTCATTCGACTCTCCTCTTTGTTGTCTGAGCCCATCTCCATGGCGCTGTGGTTGGTAGCTTTTCATCTAAGGAAAGGTATGGAGATGTCCCACAGTACCTCCCGTTTCATCCTTCTTAGTCCAGTTGTAAAGGTGTGTCTGAGTCAGCTTACTGGACCTTCCTACTTCTTTAGCCACCTTGTGGCTGAGGAACGCAGGCTTGGACAGTTTATTGGTCCCTCAAGAACTGTACAAAGTGAATCTGGTGTTTTGAATTTTACATAGTGTGCGTCTCCCAAAAGCTCACGTGCTGGAAATGTCCTCAGTGAGGAGGCTCTGAAGTGGTGCGTGCAGCCTTTACAAAGCAGAACCTCCCAGAGGGCGATTAGACAGATCCCTGAGGGTGCTTCCTTCAGGAAGAATTAATACTGTTTCACTCATGTGAGGGTAGCATATTACATAAGAACAAGACTGGCCTGTTCTCTCTGTCTTTTTCTGTCTTGCCACGTCATTTCTTTTGCTCATGGCTGTTTCTCCTGCTGCTCTTCTATGTTTTAATGCAGTTGTGAGAGAGGAGGGTCCTTATCAGAGTCTGGATAGATTGGTCCACTTACTTTTGGACTTTTAACCCACATTCCCAATTAAGAATGGAATAAACATATTTTATGAGGAATCCAGCTTCAGGTATTACAATACAAGGTGAAATAATACTTCTGGTTGCTTGTATATTGGAAGCTGGGGTCATAACTGTGCTTGGGGTTCAGAGCCATGTTCTCTATGGATCACAGTCTCCTAATGGTGCTGGAGAGTGAAACCTTTGTAAGAGAGGGACAGAATCTCTAGCACTGTGGTGGAATGAAGGACCAAAGAGATGGCCACAGATTAACTTATTGTCGACTTGACACAAGCTAGAGTAACTTGGGAAGAGGGGACCTCAACTGAGAAGATTCCTCAATTATATTGGACTGTGGGCATATCTGTATAGGCATTTTCTTGATTAATGACTGATAGATGGTACCACCCCAGACAGATCCTGGGCTGTATAAGAAAAGCAAGCTGAACAAGCCATAGAGAGGAAACCAGAAGATGGTGTTCCTCCATGGCCTCTAATTCAATTTCGGCAGTTAGTTCCTGCTCTGACTTCCCTTCCTGATGGACTGTATTCTATTTAATGAAATAATCCTTTCCTTTCCTGGTTAATTTTTGTCAGTACTCTTTTGAACCAACAGAAAAAGAACTAGATCAGATCCAGTGAAGGCGATGGGGAGCAAGACTTGTGTGGTGGAGAGACAGCAGCTCGCACTGAGATGGGGTTAAGGACATGACTCCTTGATGGGAAGAGAAATCCCAAGGATCAGGGTGGAGAAACAGGTCCCAACACACTAATGCCCAAGCTCTGGTTTCTGCAGCCTGATAGACACTACCTCTCAGGCATACCCTTTGATTGGCATTTCTAAGAATTATGTGACCAGCTTTCCTCCTCTCTTCCTGATTTCTAAGGGAATATTGGAAGTACAGGCACAGAGGGCCTTATAATCCTGGGACTGAAATATTTCTCATCTTTAGCTGAGGCATATCATTAGGGTACTTTTGTTTTATTTGGGGGCTTGGTCTTATAAAGGCCAACGTGGAAGAAAAAAAGCCAAGTTTATGGTATAATGCATGTCATTTCTTGCTGAGTCAGTGGTCAGAGAGCTCAAGTTTGATTGGGGATAGCCCTGAACCATTGAAATGGTCATGGGTTAAGAGTCTGCTGAAATTACCTACCTATTTAATGTATTTCTGGAAAATAGATCAGAAGAGCTTCAGAGTCCTGCATGCTCACTCATTCATTAGCTTATTTGGGATTTCTCAAGGACTTGCTCAATGCCAAGTACTGTCCCAGATATTGGAGAGACAATGGTAAATGAAATAGAGCACTAGTCCCTGCTTTTCAATGGCTTGAGGTCTGGTGAGAGGGAGGAGAAACCTAATAAGTAAGGGATGACCACCTCTGGCAAGAGGACTAAGCAATACGAGGCATGGATAGCAGGAGCAGCTGACTCAGTGTAGGTGGACACAGAACATTTTGGAGAAAATGATCTCTGACATTGGATCGTGTAGTTGTCTACTTATATATAAATAAGGCAAACAGTTGTGGATTATTTGGTCCTGTGCTTGTACTTTTATGGCTGGGGTTGAGTGATGAAAAAGTCCCT
>JADRCD010211597.1:0-11104 GCA_019843815.1 Montemys delectorum | reverse complement strand
CAACTTACACGATTCTTTATGGTTTACAAAATGTTTTCACACATCATTACAACCCGTGTCTCCATGTGGCGGTGTTGAGATGTTTCAGGTATAATTCAACATTCAGATTCGAAGGGATGTTCCTAGTACCGGGTGCTGATAGATCATGGAAGTATTGTTTGTGCTTACATTTTCCCATTAGAGATGCCATGCTTGAGAGCCTGTTTCAGAAATTAGCAAGAAAGTCAGCTAGCAAATGCCACTAGAGACCTTAACATACCTCCATGTGCTTAAGGGTTGAACACTGCACTTAGTGACACTTAGTTTAATGAACATGATAATTTTCTTCCCATCCCATGAATCACCGCAGGACTTTGGGCAAGATGTGAGATCTTTGTGTGAAGTACAGCTAAGAAACGTTAATGGATGTTGAATGACAACCATTTGTTCCTCTCTCAAGTCTCGTGGTCACTTAAGCTCTCAGGCCTTCTTGCCTCCATCCTCAGCATGTCTGCTGTGCACAATGGGTGCAGATTCAGTTTCTTTTATAGGAAATTACCCCACATGTAACTGACAGAACTTGGTTACTTGGTGATTCAGAATGCTCTTAAACTGTAGCCCTACATACACCCTCCTGTGGTCCAAGAATGTATAATGTAGAGCCTTCAAGAAGGAACAGGTACATACATCCATAAATGCAGGTGGGTAACATGTAAATAGCATGATTCTGCATCTAAGATTATCCAAAACTTTTTGGGTTTCCCTTTTGAAAGCCTCAAGTTCTAGGAACCACTCTCCAATCTTCAGACCTAGGCAATGAGGACTAGGAGTCATTATGTAAGAATAGAAACGTGTTTATATAATCAAACCTCAACAATGAAAACCACTGTCACCAAGGAAAACACAACAGAGTAGTGATATTTAGTGTCTTCATTTGGAGCTTTATAGAGACCAGCCTTCACTGCAGGATTCTAGTGCAAATAGATTATGGAAATTAACCCCAGAAAGCAGTAGCAAGAAGGAGGGGGATGAGACAGGCAAACAAGTTGCTATTGTGGGCATCTGGACCAGGAAACCATGGGATGGGGTAGCTGGTGCACGTGCCTCCCAATCATGCCTTCAGGGGTAAGCACCAGCTGTGGTGGGCTGGCATTAATTTGATTGGTTGAGCCTATGAATGGAATTGACCTCAGCTGTCAGGAAAAGCTTCCAACAGAAAGATGCAGGGAATGCAGACAGACATACTGCCTTTGTGGACTGATGTGGCACTAGCAGAGGGATGTGAGGAAACACTGACAGCCCTGCTAGAGCTGTCCCTTTACCTCTTGCTGAGCAGCTACTACCAGAGCAGCTAACCCTCTCTTTGCTGATCAAGCAACCAACCCTCTACCACTCGGAATGGTGAGGACCAGGCTATTGGAGGTCTGAAAAGTAGGATAGGATGATGACCCTTTGGGATCATTAGTTAAACATGAATACATATATGAGTCTTTCTCCATCCATGATGGGATTTTGATTAAGTTGGTCTCATAAAGGTCATGTGTATGCAGTCACAGGTATATACTGTGTATGCTTGATGGCTGTCATGTTCAGAAAATATTGTTTCACTGTTGGCATCTTCTTCCTCTGGCTCTTACAATGTATCTTTTGTATGGTTTCTTAAGTCCCACAGCATGATATTCTCATGTGCAGAGTGGAGTGCAATGGAGCCAGGTATCCAGACCAGATATCTGGGTTAGTGCCCAGGCCATGCCCTACCCTCTAACCTGATCATGGATTTCCCAGATGACCTATAAATACCTCTGCCAAATGGAAGTGCTTGAATCTTTTTGAGGGAGAAAGGCTCAATCATAATCCCAGTATTCAAGTCACTTAACAGAGGCAGTGGGTGAGCTGAACCTGTAGCAATCAGAGGTTGGTGGCCGGGAGCAGAGGTGAGATAGTGTGATGGCAGAGGGGGTGGGGCAGTTGTAGCTGTGGCTCCATTGGTGGGCCTTGAAGGGTGATCAGGGTTTCCTTGCCAGAGATGAAAGGGGCTAAGGAGACTTCTTAAAAGTCTATCCACTGTCTTGAGTTTAATGTGAGGCTAATGGGTCCATTGTCTGGATTCTTCAGTTCCTATACAAAGTCTCACAAGAAATCTTGCTGAGCAGAGGAATGTGGGTGTTGGTCTTCTTCACCTTGAAAGAGCCTGATGAACATGTCTTTTATACAGATGAAATCACTTTTCCTGATAAATTAAATTATTTTAGCCCCACCAGTGTTTTGTTGTTGTTATTGTTTCACTTAATTTTATCAGGCTCATCAACAGTGATCTTTCAGGTATAAAGACAATGAATTCAGTTTGGATTCTGGAAGTCCTTTCTGGTGTGCACAAGGAGTAGAATAGTATAGCTATGAGGTCAATAAGACACTGTCTCAGTGCTGGATCGATCTGCCAGTCAGTGGATACATACTCCTCTTCGTGATGCTAAGGTGGGTTATTTTTAGTTCATCCACAATAATTTTTATTATTGCTTTCATAAAAATAAAGAATATGAAAATTTTTCTTCACCCATCCCTGAACTTACATACATTATATGAAAAATGAAATGTCATCATAAAGAAATGCACTCTAATGATAAAAAAGAGCATGAAAGGATAAGAATCCAATGCATGGTAAAGCAAGAGGAGCAAGTGAAGTGAGACTATGACAATGAAGAAGAGTGGGCACAACTAGTCACACCCCACGGCAGCAAAACCAAACACATATCATGAAGTGAGAAGTCTGTTAAATTTTTCTGGCTTAATTGTAATCTGTATTATTATGTGTTTCCTGTAGGCAGAAAAAGAGCCTCTGTATCTCATTTTCCCATTTCTTTCCCTCTGTTTCACTTTACTGATTGATTGATTGATTGATTGATTGATTGATTGTGTGTGTGTGTGTGTGTGTGTGAGTGTGTGAGTGAGTGTGAGCATGCATGCACACATTTGGAGCCTACCTGACAGTGGACAACTTGCAGCAGTTTGTTCTCTCCTTCCAACATGGAGGTTCCAGATATTGCATTCAAGTGCCTTTACCTCCTGAGCCATCTCACTGGCTTCTTCTTTGTTATATTGACTGTAAATAGAGCCCAGAATGTAAGCTCATGCTTACTAAGAGTGCTTGAAGGTATTGTAGAGAATTCAGAGACATCGGTTTTTCAATAAAATAAAGACAGGCATCAATCCGACATAGAGGAGCTACAGGACTTGTTTGGCTTATATTTTCTCTCTAATTATTCAATAAAGCTGCCTTGCTATCCCTTTGGACTGTATCTGCTTCCTGTGTCTTTTCCTTATAGTATGACTAGGATGGCATTTCTAATGTACTCCTCTCATTATGCCTCCTCTTTCAAGCTCTTAAGCAATTCCTACAGCCTTCATGTCAACTCTTTCTTTCTTAATTGTGTTTTGCATTCTTTTTTTGCTCATTCTCCTTTGCCTGAAATGGACAGCTGTATTAGTAACCAGATGGCTAAGTTATCATCACCTTTGGGAGTCAAACCACATAGCATCACCTCTCAAAAGCCATCCTTGGCATCTCTCTCTTCCCATGTATGAATTCAGTTTCTCTCCTCTTGTTCCCTTAACCAGTACTCTTTTATTATTCTCTATGCACTTGTGCATCAGGAATGCCACTGGAGGACATTTATTAAACTCTGTGTTGGCAGAGCCCTACAACGAAAACAATTTGCAATCGTCAGCCTGTAGACTAAGGTAAGAAATAAAATAGGAATGCATTTGGTTCCATGATTATTTGCATTATTGTGAAAAATTTAAGCTAGTGTATGAAATACAAAATACAAACATAATGATAGTAAAAAATGTATTTTATAAATAATATTAACAAACTCTTGGTAATATTAGAACATTTCCTATACAAGCCTGTTAAATTATCAAAAATGTAACTCTAAAAATGTATGTTGCAGATGATTACAAATCATGAGTAAACAGTAGAAGAACATCTTCGAAAATATGATAAAGATTGGGTAACCAACTTATGAAAAAGCTGCATTAAAAACATGTATGAATTAAATCAAATTTTAAAAATCGACCTAGAGAAGACCCATAAATGATATACCATGCTTCTGAATGACATCAGCAGTAGCTGGACCAACATAGTGATTAAATGCAATGATAGTATGAAACCCAATTTTGAACTTGGCAAAGCACTTTTGGAGTTCACGGGCAAATAAAGTAGCAAAGACAAAGTAAAAAATGGAGAGCAATTAGAGGAAGCCAGCACAGTTTTTAAAATGTACTGAAGTTGTAATTCTTAAAATCTTATTATATGGTCAACCCTCAGTAGCCAGGGACACCAAACCCACAGAATCAAACAAACGTGGTTCAAAAACTTCTGAAAAATCTGCATCTATTTTGAACACACGAGACTCCTTTCACAGTTTGGCAGTTATTATAAATTATCTAGAAGTTATTCAAAGAATCCAACAGAGAGGGGTCAGATCACATGCAAGTGCTGGACCATTTTACTTGTGTATCACAGTTCTGGGTATCTAGAGGGGTTCTAGAACCAGTCCTTGCATATAGCATGTGCATGAATAGCCCACCAGATACCAGAAGGTACCCAACTATCAGAAGTGTTACTACCTAAAATGAGTGTAAAACAAAAGTGCAATTACATATAAATACAAGAATGGGTGAAGCTGTGGGAATTGCAAAAAAAAAAAAAATTAAGCTTTACATTTTGCTCTTATGTTCATGCTGTGTACAATTTTCAGATTAATAAATTAAACATAAAACAGTAAATACCATGTGTGTTCTTTTGTGATTGGGTTACCTCACTCAGGATGACAGGAACACTCCTTCATTGCTGGTGGGATTGCAAACTGGTACAACCACTCTGGAAATCAGTGTGGCGGTTCCTCCGGAAATTGGACATAGTTCTACCAGAGGACCCAGCTATACCACTCCTGGGCATATACCCAGAAGATGCTCCAACATGTAATAAGGACACATGCTCCACCATGTTCATAGCAGCCTTATTTATAAAAGCCAGAAACTGGAAACAACCCAGATGTCCCTCAACATAGGAATGGATACAGAAATTGTGGTACATCTACACAATGGAGTACTACTCAGCTATTAAAAACAATGAATATATGAAATTCTTAGGGAAATGGATGGATCTGGAGAGTATCATCTTGAGTGAGGTAACCCAATCATAAAAGAACACACATGGTATGCACTCTCTGATAAGTGGTTATTAGCCCAGAAGTTTGGAATACAGAAGAACAACCCACAAACCACAAGAAACTTAAGAAGAAGGAAGACCAAAAGGTGGACGTTTCATTCCTTCTTAAAAGGAGGAACCAAATACCTATGGAAGGAGTTGCAGAGATTAACTATGGAGCAGAGACTGAAGGAAGGACAAGCCAGCCTAAATATAGCTATCTCCTGAGAGGCTCTGACAATACCTGACTAATACAGATGTTGCGGCTCACAGCCATCCATTGAACTGAGTACAGGGTCCCCAAGGAAGGAGTTAGAGAAAGGATCTATGGAGTTGAAGAGTTTGCAGCCCCTTAGGACAAACAACAATATGAACTAACTAGTACCCTCAGAGCTCCCAGGGACCCAACCACCAACTAAGGACTATACATGGTGGGACTGATTGTTTTGGCAGCATGTGTATAGTAGAGGATTGCAAATTCGATCATCAATAGGAGGAGAGGCCCTTGGCCCTGTGAAGGTTCTGTGCCCCAGTGTAGGGGAATGCCAGGGCCAATAAGTGGAGAGGGTAGGGTGGCAGGCATGGAGAGGGGGAGGCAACAGGGGTTTGTTCTTGTTGTTTTTGTTTGTTTGTTTGTTTGTTTTTTGGAGGAGAAACTGGGAAAGGAGAAATTTACATGTAAATAAAGAAAATATCTAATTAAGAAAAAATAACAAAAAAAAAATCCAAAAAAACCCCAGTAAAACATGGAACTAAGACAAAATTTACTTTGATTTTAAAACATTTTAAAAATATAAATTTTTATTAATTCTCTGAGAATTCCATACATTATTAGAATTTCACTCTGTTTTTATTTTGATTTCATACAATGGCTTCCCAGTCCCATTCATCATTCTGTCTCCACCCAACTTTATGTCCTTTTTTTGTAGTTATTTTTAACCCACCCAGTCCAATTAGTACTGGTTATATATTCTTGGGTGTGGCTATCCACTGAAGTGTGTTCCAACTACAAGGGGCCATATGCATAAATAAAACTAAGTCTCCCTCTCCTAGCAGGTATAAATTGTCAAAAGATTAATATGGAAAATTGAAAAGAAAAAGGATATCGTATATTGTAAATATAGGTGTAAGAGGGTAAGGTAAGCGGATAATGATTTTGCCTAGATGGGCCATGTCTCATGAAAAGATAGTGCTTAAGCACAGATTACAGATCTTATTAATGTAAAATTTTAAAAACTTATTACTAATAAAAGGCAAATGCAAGTGACTAAATAACATTTTACTTTTATATGACATACACTTAAAAATAAAAGCTTTATGTTGGTCTATGGAGATTTTATGCAATACAAGGAAATTCTGATTCGTGTAATTGTTCATGAAAGCAATGGAGTAATAAGGAATAAGAAAGATTATCGTTGTTTAAATGTAATTGTTCTATGCTTATGAATGCATAATTAAAATGTCATTATAAATGTTAATGAAATCATGTAAAATTATTTATTTGTAATTTCAAAATTTGGGCCTAATACACATTTTCCACAATGGGGACAAACTAGGAATTATTATGGTACATACAGTTAATGTAATGCTAAGCAATCTTTAAGACTGATGAAATACTGTTTAAAAAAACACCTAATAGTTGAAAAAGCATTTGTGCATAGAAAGTGTTCCAAAGAATATACTGATGTTAACTATAGGTTTAAACCTCTGGTGATAGGATTACAGATGCTTAAAAATAATTTCTCTTCTGATGTTTGTGCATGATATCTTGAAAAATTATATATAATATATATTAAAGGCTAATTGTCAAATATGAAAATGGTAGAAAAGTTTAAAAGGCAATAAATTGTTTGGCTTTTTGGTCTTGTTTTTATTAAAGTTTTATTGGTTTGCATTCTTTCAGATCCACTGGCACCTTCTGTCTCAGCTCCTTTATTCCTTCCTTGGCTTTCGTCAGCTTCTTATGCATCTTCCTCTGCCTTGTTTCTGATGGGCAGGAGTCACAGGGTGCTCACATACTTTACACACTGTCAGAGTGCAGTCAACATTTGGAATGCCAGCTTTGCCCCTCCTTCTCTGAAGCTTAGGAGAATCTTCCTATATACTTTCCATGTCATTTTTTTAATTTCCTTTTCTGTGAACTTGATTTCCATGGCCCTTTTCCATTATTGTGTTGTCTGCCTGCCTGCCTGCCTGCTTGCCTATCTATCTATCTATCCATCCATCATCTATCTATCTATCTATCTATCTATCTATCTATCTATCCATCCATCATCTATCTATCTATCTATCTATCTATCCATCCATCATCTATCTATCCATCTATCTATCTATCTATCTATCTATCTATCTATCTATCTATCTATCTATCTATCTATCTATTCATCTATCTATCTATCTATCTATCTATCTATCTATCTATCTATCTATCTATCCATTTATCATCATTTACCATGTATGTATGTATGTATGTATGTATGTATGCATTTTGCTGTCTGCTACCATGATAGAGTAGCTGAGATCATGAACTTAAAAGGGGAAACTGTTTTGGCTCAGGTTTCAGAGTCTTTGATCCATGGTCTTGTGGAATGTAGCTCTGTGTCTTGATAGCACAGTAGACCACGATGCACATATCAAAGAAGGTCAGTTCATGTTGTTGTATCTGTGAAGCAAAGAGAGAAAAGGAATTCTTTGTAAGTTCTTCTAATGGCATGACTTCCTTTCTCTAGGCTTGAACTATAAAAGGCACCATAGGCTGATGACAAAGCCTCTAACTCATGAGTTTCAGAGGCTTTTTGGCCTAGAATTTGGCACTCCCCCACTTGTCCATCTGTCTATCCATCTTGATAATTTGGAAGTATCCTTTTCAGCCCTTTAAAAACTATCTTTCAGATCATTCCCTTCATGCACTTTCTACAAAGTCTATAGAGCAAACTAAGCTTTGACCTATCTTTTTTTTTTTTTTTTTTTTGGATTTGTCTACAATGTCCACCACTTTGAATTTCAGTTCAACCTCTAAGTTTTTGTATCCCTTATTTCCTCTTTCCTTTCTTACATCTTTGACTTTTTCTACTGAATTTCTCTTTCTACGGCACTACAAACTGATTAAGTTATTTTCTTTTACTTCTTTAAGCAAAGATTTTTACAAGTTTTTTTCTGTTATTCTTTTCCTCCCAAGTCTTCTGAAAGGTCCTTTTTCTATAATTCTTTTCCTTTTGGGGTTGCTCCATTCTCAGATGGAAGCGGGTGGGAGGATGCTTAGCCCCTCTGCTCTGACCATTGGCTTAATGACTGAGTCTCTTGGCTGGAGACACAGATGGCGGGTAGGTTGGTGAGCCCAGCAACTCACACATTTCCTGTCTACTTCTGCTCTCTCAGACAGAAATGGGATCCACTCCTACGTCCACTGCCGGCTTGCTAGCATATGAAACAGATGGACTGCATGGAAAACTCTAGCCCTGGTTTTTACTGATTCTATTTCTGTCTCCTCCCTGGCCCATAGTACTTTATTTATGGAGACTACTATGCTGGTAGCCTACAGCCCAAGTCTTGCCCAGGTGTTTTCTGAAGAGTCGTCCTCTCTGTACATAGGAATGGGGATCTGTGAGATGAGAAATCACCACGTGGATGTCTTAAAAAATACCATGTTCTCAGTGAATGACAAGCTGCTGGCTTTCTGGCCAATGGCATCCATGCACTCCTCAATGGAGCATCATGTGGTAGAGAAGATGCAGAAGTTCTTCTATTATCTTGATGGACAATTTAGAGTTTTATTTCTTCCTTGGCAACAATGCACAAGGGTCCCTTCCTGTTGTATGAGGCCTCACACCACAAAGGTCAGATTCTTGGACTTTGTTACTATATTCTTTGTTCTAGTTTTCATGAGTGTTAATGGTATTTATTACATCTTCAGCAGTTTGAATGCATCACTGGGGAAGATACCACTGAAGACTGATCCCTAGCTTAAGAGGCCTTATTTCGTTCCTTATTTTGGAGTATTAATGATCTTTACACTGAAAGATTTTAAGGAATGTTGGTCAGCCAGGCCAAGGCAGTCAGCAAGGAATTGTATGTTGGGGCTATTCTAAGTATTTAAGCAAATAACTTTTCATGAGTAGGATGCTTTTTCTAAGAGATTTTGAAATGTATTATCATTGTTGTTGTTGTTGTTGTTGTTGTTGTTGTTATTTTAAGTCAGGGTCTCACTATGTTGCCCTAGCTTGCTTGGAACTTGCTATGTAGAACAGGCTGGCCTTGTACTCACAGAGGTTTACCTGTCTTTGCTTCTGAAATTTTGGAAAATACAGTTTTTTAATTACTGCTTTTAAAAACTTTCTTTTCATCAGTTTACTTATTTATTCCCTTTACATCCTAATTGTAGCCCATCCCTTTTCTCCTCCCAGTCTCACCCTCTCATTCCCCCTTCTTTCATTCTTAGTCCCCCTTCTTGGGAGCACTACCCTGACCAACTCTCCCTGGCAGATCAAGTCTCATCAAGACTAAGAGCATCCTCTCTCACAGAAGCCAGACAGGACAGCCTAGCCAGGAGAAAGGGATCCACAGGCAGGCAACAGAGTCAGAGTCAGAGTCAGAAACAGTCCCTATTCCAATTGTTGGAGAACCCATATGAAGATCAAGCTGCATATCTGCTACATATGTGTAGGGGGCCTAGGTCCAGTCCAATCATGCTCATTAGTTGGTGGTTCAGTCTCTGTGATTCCCCCATGGGCCCTGTAGGTACAGGTTCACTCTGTAGGTCTTCTTGTGGTATCTTTGACCCCTCTGGCTCCTTCAATCCTTCCCCTGACTCTTCCATAGGGCTCTCTGAGCTCTGCCTAATATTTGGTTGTGGGTCTCTTCATCTGTTTCCTTTAGCTGTTGGATGAAGCCTCTCAGATCACACTTGTGCTAGGATCCTGTCTTTAAGCATAGGAGAGTACCATTAATGGGTCAGGGGTTGACACTTTCTTATGGGGTGAGAAATTGAGCAGTTTTGACTATCATTTTTTTATTGGTCTATCATTTTCATTGCTTTATATTTCAGTCCAATCTCTGAGTTTTGTATCCCTTATTTTCATCTTTCCTTCCTCACATCTTTGTCCTTTTCTACTGAATATCTCTGTCTATGGCAATACAAACTAATTAAATTATTTTGTCTCAAATTGAGCTAGCCAATGGTTGATCCTTTTCTCAATCTTTGCCCCATCAGTATCTCTGAACATCCGTAGGCAGGACAAACCTTGTTTCTAAGGTTCTGTGGAAATGCTGGTGTTCCCCTTCCTCCACTGGAAGTCTCACCTTGCCATAAGAGGTAGCTTCCCTTTGTACAAACAATAAATAGGCTGACAAGGAAATTAGTAAAATAACACCCTTCACAATATTCACAAATAATATGAAATACCATTGTGTTACAACTCTGAGGTGTAACTTTAACCAAGCAAGTGAAAGACCCACATGACAGGAACTTCAAGTCTCTAAAGAAAGAAATTGAAGAAGATATCAGAAGATGGAAAGATCTCCCATGCTCATGAATCAGTAGTATTAACACAGTAAAAATGGCCATCTTACCAAAATCAATCTACAGATTCAATGCAATTCCTATCAAAATTTCAACACAATTTTTAGAGAACTTGAAAGAACATTTCTTAACTTCATATAAAAAATTTAAAAAACCTAGGATAATGAATATAATCCTGTATAAGAAAAGAACTTCTGGAGGTGTCACCATCCCTGATTTTAAGCTGTAATATAGAGTAATAGTAATAAAACCCACATGGTATTGGCATAAAAATAGATTGATGAATGGAATAGAATCAAAGACCCGGAAATAATCCCACACATCTAAGTACACTTGATTTTTGCAAAGAAGCCAAAATCATATAATGGAAAAAGGAAAGCATCTTCAATGAATGG
>JADRCD010211596.1:9397-22648 GCA_019843815.1 Montemys delectorum | reverse complement strand
ACACACACACACACACACACACACACACACACACACACACACACCTTCACAGCCTTCTGTTTCTCCCAAGTTTCTTCAATCTGTTGTATGTGGCTGGGAAGGGGCTCATCCAAATGCTGGGATTCAGCCAAGAAGCTTTATACTTAGTTCTAAAGATACATACCATAGACAGTTGATTTTCAGTCATGAAGGTTTGTATGATTGCTCTTTTGAATCCTGAAATTTTGCTCTCACCAGGTGGGAGGCAAATCAATACTCAGAGGAAGATGTAAATGTCATAGTAACCCTTATGTTTCATGGTACCCCAAGTTGTAAAATATCATTGTGTGTATAATGTCACTAGAGCCTCACAGGATTTGAGAGACACAAGGTAAGCTGTTGATATTATTTTGTTTTACTATGTTCTAGATTTATTTTTAATTATTTTTTTACCTTATAACCCAATACCAGCCCTCTATCTCTTCCCAATAGCCCCTCATGTTTCTCCTCATTCCACCTTCCTCTTCTCTTTTGATAAGGGGAAGCCCCTCTCAAGCTGTCACCTCTTATTCTCCTCCCCAAACTCCCTGCACAAAACAGCCAAATAACAGGGAGGACCCAAGAGAGGATGGTTGAATCTTTCTCAGAACGGGGAACAAAATAGATAACAGAAGTCGATGGAAGGAAGCAACTGAGTGGAAGAGGGAGTAGGACAAGATGGGAGGGTAGAAATCATATATGTAGAAAGACTAGGGGAGAGAGATGGGAGAGCTGCAGGTGGGGGCAATCTCTAGGAAATGCCAGAGACTTGGGATGAGAGAGGCCTCAGAGGGTCTATGGGGTGACTCTAGCTGAAATTCTTAGCACTGGCAGATATGGATCGTGAAGTGACCACTACCTATACCAGGCAGGTCTCCAGTGGAGGGATAAGGACGAAACCCATCCACAAAACCTTTGGACCAAAATGTTTCCTGCCTAGAAGATGTGCAGCGCTGTTGGCATTCTAATCTTATGCAATGAAGGAGTTAGAGAAAGGATCTATGGAGCTGAAGGGTTTGTAGCCCCTTAGGACAAACAACAATTACTAACTAGTACCCTCAGAGCTCCCAGGGACCCAACCACCAACCAAGGACTATACATGGTGGGACTGATTGCTCTGGCAGCATGTGTATTGTAGAGGATTGCAAATTCGATCATCAATAGGAGGAAAGGACCTCGGCCTTGTGAAGGTTTTGTGCCCCAGTGTAGGGGAATGCCAGGGCCAATAAGTGGGAGAGGGTGGGGTGGCAGACATGGGGAGGAGGGAGGCAACAGGGGTTGGTTCTTGTTGTTTTTGTTTGTTTGTTTGTTTTTTGGAGGGGAAACTGGGAAAGGAGAAATTTACATGTAAATAAAGAAAATATCTAATTAAAAAAAAAAGAGAGAAGGTAAAACTTCCTGTGGTTGAAGGGTTTGATCAAGTCACTCAGTTAATGGGAACTCAAATTCACAGAATATCCCAAGTCCCCTGGCTCAGTAAGATATTGTTTCCCTTGGAGATCATGGAGTGTTGTGTGTTGGCCATTTATTAGAGTGTCATGTGCAGAATAACTTGCAGTAGTTGAGTTAGAGCAGTAAAACAGAGTCCTTTTCTGTTAGCCTTTCTTATTATGAATCTGCTGTATTATTTAACTCAAGGAGAAAGGAAGATATAAAAAGTTATTTTATCTATTGTTCCTTAGGCTGGAGTTACGGGAGATGCAACTTTGAGGATGGGCTCTGTAGCTTGATGGACGACCAGACCCTACTACCTGCTTGGACAAGAAGAAGTGGGATGATTAGTACTTCACCTCCATTTTGGGATCACAATAGCAACATATCTGGTAAATGCTTTGAACTTCTTTTTCACTTATGCAATATATTTCACAATAAACTTCATACTCTACACCATCATTATGTCAAGTAATCCATTTTTATTTCACTTAACATGATATCTCCAATTCTACTCAATGTTCTTGAATACGGAATGATTTTCTACTTTATGGCTAAATAAAAGTCTACTGTGCATATATACCACATTTTAAAATTAATTCACCTATTTCTGGGTGCTCATGCCCATTTTATAGCCTACCTATGGTTGATCAGGCTTCAGTAAGCAGATATTTAGAAATCTTTTCCTTTGAGAACATCCCTGACTAGTATAGCATGGCTACATAAATATAGCAGTTATACTTTTAACTTTTTCTGAAACACTCATACTCATTTCCATTATTATTCTTGAATATACTAGCTTCCTTTTAAGCTTTATTTTTATATTAGTTTAACCCTTATTTTGGCCTATGTAATTAATCAGAGACATCTTTATTGACATTTTTGCATGAAATATATGTATTATTTAGTCCCATAAAATACTTTTGATTCTAAATGTAGCACAAAAATTTTCGTGCCTGAATTCCTGGCATGACAACATGTCTATTTTGCTAACATATGTGTTGATGAAAGCTCTTTGGACACTTTAGGGAAATTATAAATCTGAATATGTCAACCACACACAGATTAGATAGCTGAATGTTTTGACTTTTGGTAGGACAAATTTCAGCTCTGTTAAGTAGCATTTGCCTAATTAGAATTACTAGAAAGATCCATGAACTGCTTCCTAGGTTTTTGGATATCACTAGGGCTGGACTTCCATTTATTCATTACTTAAAGAACTTGATTCATTCAACATTGTGTGTTTAATTTACATTAAGTAATTAAGTGATTACCTTAACTTAGAAATGGCAAAACTGAATTCCATGCATACCTTCAACTAGTTTGTTTACACAAAACATGAAAAAAGTGAACACATTGGCTTGTATAAATAAAACTTTCCTTTAAAAAGAAATAGGTGATAGTTTTCTTAATAAATACAATGAAATATCCAGATATGGGTATTAACATGAAGATCATTTAAGCTAAGCAAATACTTAAGGTTTACATAAACATAAATATCAGACTTGTGTATTATCATGGGTGTCTTATTGTTGTGTCCTAGTTCTCTGAACTTCAAGAGCCGAAATGATGACACTAAGTTCACAGAATTAATTTAAGAGTAGGATGGACTTAAGAGCTAAGTGACACATTTCTATTAAAGTTTATCATAGACAGGTACTCCAAACCACTACCCATTTCTAAATGATGTTAATGTTATTAGCAAGGTACAATTCCATATTTTTGACTACAAAGAAAAAATGCTTTTGATTAGAATTGTTAATAATTGTTAGGGACAAACTAACTTTATTGGAACAAAGAACCAGTTTCACAAATAAGACCAACTACTCCTTCAATACCATGAGGTTATTATGGGTTGAGTCATGGCAGACATTGATACTGACTGACTTGACTGCTGAGATGTTATTTATTGCAATGTCTTACAAATTATTTATTTGGTGCTTTTCCCTCACTCTTCATTGTTCTCAGAAATTCTTTCATGTGTGTGTTTGTTCCTGCCAGCTTTATTCACACACAGTGGCTCCTCCTTCTCTAAAGAGCATATTATTTACTCTCAGAATACCTACTCTGTATCTTGAGCTAGGTAACCTGAAAAGCTCTAAACTTCTGCTGCTCTTTCTCTCTTAAAAAACAAAAAACCACTATTTTTTGAGTTTCCCCTATCCCCCAGTGTTAATGCTTTTATAGTCTAATGCAGAGATAAAATTAGACAATTTACCTCCAAATGATCCTTTCAAATACATCATGAGTTGTTTTAAATCAGCAGGAACAGGAGCTGTATTTGACTTTGTTGTCAGCCTTTGGATCCCTTTCCCCTAACTAACTGCCTTGTGTGACTACAATAGAAGATGAGCCTAGTTCTACTGGAACATGGTTTGGTGAGCCATGCTGATATCTGTGGGAAGCCTCCCCTTTTTGGAGCCTTTATTGAGGAGAAAGAGAGAACAGGATGGTGGCCTATTATGTGAGGGGGTGTGATTAGGAGAAGAGGGGGCATGGGAAGCTATGATTGGGATATAAAGTAAATAAATTAATTTAAAATTTGTTGGGAGTCAGAGTAGGTAGAATCTTGACACTATCCATCAGCTGGCTGTACAGGCTCAGTGCTTTCCATTTAAAAATAAGATGATGATACTATAAAGAGACCCAGGCAAAAGAGGGTAGTTATCCCCTGGCATTAGGGACTGATGATCCTAAGAGTATTTGTGAATCATTTATAAATACAATTAATATTAAGTTGTGAATAATCTCTAGCAGTAATTTTAAGAAAAGAACTGTTCTAACTTTAGATATTAACTCCTAAAAATATTTATTAAAAAGTTTTAGAATCTTGACTCCATTTGAAATCCTTGGTTCATAAGTATTAATGACATTTTTGATTAACTTACTCTTGAAATAATTTGCCAGTGCTTCAAAATAAGATTTTTATCATGTATCCAGTGTCTTGAGTTTTTAATATTGAGCCTGAAAATCTATTAGGGTATTAAAATATCACTCTAGCCAGAATTTGAAATCCAGTAAGGTTCGGGAGCAGAGATGGAAGTGTAATATTTATTTTTAAAAGCACACTGCATTATATTTGGGTAAAGTAGTATCACTATCACAAATTCAAATACCTCTTTGAAATGATAATATGACTTTTAAAAAGAATAAGCATATTCTTTTTTTTTTTTAACCAAGAGTCAGAGGATCAAGGAGTTTGCTGTGAGACCGCATGTTCTAGAAATGTCAGAACCTGTACATATAAAGTGTCACCAATGTAAGTGCCTATGCATAATCTGAACAAGTACAGAACCAATAGGTATTCCAAAGTGGACAAGAAAAGCCCACAAGGCCTCTACCCTACACAAGGAACTACATGCAACTTAGGAATGCGGCTAGTGGGATACATGGACTTTCCCAAGGAAGAGCTCACCAACTGACCACCCAATACCAAGTGATAATCCCTGAAAACATACCTACATGTAACACTATATAGACTAAGCTTCATTTAGAAATACATATGTATATATATACATACAGATGTAGCAACAAGTAACAGGAAAAAAGTCATGAGTTTAAAGGAGAGGTGCATAGGCCATTTGGAGGGAGGACAGAAAAGAGGGATTGAAATAATTCTATTATAATCTCAAAAATAAAAAGTTCAAGAGAGTTTCAATGGATTAAGGAATTTAGATAGTTTTTAATGCATTGTGTATGGAGGCATTTTAGAGGTAGACTCCAGGGCCTGGAGAAATGGCTCTGCAGTTAAGACTGCGTGTTGCTTTTGCAGATGGCCTGAACTGCTATCTTTGCATGCACTCCCATCAGCTCACCAGCACCTATTATTTTAGCCCCAAGGAATCTGATGCCTATTCTGCTTTTCACATGCAATGTACAAGGATGCATTCCCAGATAAACGTATATACACATAAAATTTTAAAAAGAAATCTTTATATATATTTTATTGGATTTTTTTTTTATTTTAAACTACAGATTTTATTCCCCTCCTGGTCCATTCTTCTACTGTTCCACATCCCATACCTCCTCCTCATACCCCTATCTCCATGAGGATGTCCTCACTTCCACCCCACCAGACCTCTAAACTCCTTGGGGCCTCCAGTCTCTAGAGGGTTAGGTGTATCTTTTCTGACTTAGTCCAGACCAGGCAGCCCTCTATTGTAAATGTGTCGGGGGCCTCATATCAGCTGGTGTATGCTGCCTGGTTGGTGGTCCAGTGTCTGAGAGATTTCAGGACTCCTGGTTAATTGAGACTGCTGGTCCTCCTACAAGATTGCTCTCCTCCTCAGCTTTTTCCAACTTTCCCCTATTTTAACCACAGGAGTCAGCAGCTTCTGTCATTGGTTAGGTGCAAATATCTACATCTGACTCTTTCAGCTGCTTGTTGGGTCTTTTGGAGGGCAGCCACGCTAAGTCCCTTTTTGTGAGTGTTCCATAGCCTCTGTAATAGTGTCAGGTCTTAGGGTCTCCCCTTGAGCTGGATTCCACTTTGGGCCTACCACTGGACCTTCTTTTCCCCAGACTCCTCTCCATTTCCATCCCTGAAGTTCTTTCAGACAGGAACAATTATGGGTCAGAATTTTGACTGTGGGATGGGAACCCCATCCCTCACTTGATGCCCTGTCTTTCTGCTGGAGGTACACTACAAGTTCCCCCTCCCCAAAGTAGGGCACTTCATCTAAGGTTCCTCTCTTTGAATCCTGAGATTCTCGCACCTCCCATGTCTCTGGTACATTCTGGAGGGTCCCTCCAATGTCCTACTTCCCAAGGTTGCATGTATTCATTCTTTCTTCTAGCCCTCAGGGATTTCAGTCCTTTCCCCTCACCCAATACCCGATCATGTTCTCCTCTCTGTACCCTAATACCCTTTCCCTTTCAATCCCTCCCTCCCCCACTTGTGGTTGCTTTCTTCTCCTTTCCAAGTGGGACTGAGCATCCTCACCTGGGATCTTCAGTTTGTTGACCTTTTTGAGTTCTGTGGACTGTATCTTGGGTATTTGGCACTTTTCTTTTTGGTAAGGTCCACTTACTAGTGAGTACATATCATGCATGAGTTACTTTGCTCAGGACAATATTTTCTAATTCCATCCATTTGCCTGCAAAACTCAGGATTCCCATACAATCTTAATAGCTGAGTAGTATCCCATTGTGTAAATGAACCACATTTTCTGTATCTACTCTTCTGTCATATGTCATCTGGGTTGTTTCCAGCATCTGGCTATTACAAACAAGGCTTCTATAAGAATAGTGGAACATGTGTCCCTGTGTGATGGTGGGGCATCTCTTGGGTATATTCCCAAGACTGGTATTTCTGGGTCTTTAGGTAGATCTATTTCCAGTTTTCTGAGCAACCTCCACATTGATTTCCAAAGTACAAGTTTGCAATAACCCAGCAATGGAGGAGTGTACAAAATACATAAACTACTACAAATCTAAAATGTAAAGACTAGCAACATCAGTTTATAGTTCTAATATTTTCATTCATTCACTCTCATGCTTCCAAAGAGAGCTCTCCCTTGATGCCGAGGTGAGGGGTGGGGCCAGGTCTACACAGCTCTGGGATATCAACATGCTCCTACTCAGCAGTGTGAACTAGGAATGTCTGCCTGGCCTTTGATGGTAGTACACAGCAGGACCCCACCATGGTCCCAGGTGACATTTCTGGTGACCCACATCGAGCTATTCCTCACTACTTCAAAGTCTCCAGTTCCATCTCTCTTCATTGTGCTCACATCGTTCTATTTCTTTCTATCCTCCATTTCTCTACCACTTACTTGCATGATCTTAGTGTTCCCTGAGTATCTGCAGTTATCTCAGGAGTGGTCTCAGGAGTGTTACGCCCCTCTTCTGTACTTTGGCACAGGACAGGGGTCATATCAGTCATGTTCTGTACCCCAGGGCCTGTGTGGTACCAGACTGGTGGGCATCTCAGTTTAGCTTCCTGTCCAGGCCCTGTAGTGCCAGTCTGGTGGTTGCCTTGGCTTGTTTCTCCCTTATACTACCAGAGTGACCTCTTGTGAAGGTTGCCTATCTCAGGATCACCACTTCCCATGGCCCTCAGTCCTAAGCAGGGTTCCTCTAGTCTCTGGTGTGCTCATATTCTGGAGCCCATATGGGCACACCTGACATCAGATTGGTGACTATCTCAGGCTTGCTTTTTTACAGAATGTTAGGCTTCTAATCTATCAGATACTTATAGGTAATAACATCGACCATCTACATAGCTTATCTCCTTTATGCCACCTACTAATGCACATGTGATACAGCAACCACACTTATAACTCCTCTAGGGGCAGGAGTTATTTCCATTTACATGGACTTATAGAATATGACTCAGATCTAATCAGAAAGTAAAGTGGTTCCTTGCCCAAAAACATTCATGCCACTGTTGCAATAGTAGACACATCTTGGCCTGCAGGCTGTTATTATAACATGTCAGGTCCAGTGCTGGGTGAAATTATTGATGATTTTACTCTACCTATATTTTACATAGCAGTTTCCAATAGTATGAAAGCTATTTAGTAGTGAGGAAGTATCCTAGGTGGTTTGCAGTTGATTTCTCTACCTTCTATAATAAAAATATGTGTTGTCTTCAAATTTGCAGTCTGACCATCCAGTTATGGCAAGCAGTTGCAATAGCATATGTTATTTTGGGTGCTTCTAGGGCCGCCCTGACGGATAAATTGTAAAGAAAAATTCCACATTTTGCACTGTAATTTGTATTTCATAGCTCATGTCTTCTGAGAGCCACATTGTCTACCTGTGCAAAGTACATCCAGAAAATGGATTTTTAAAAAGTCATATACTGAATTTTCTTATTAACTAATGGGTTTCCATATGTCTTCTGCCCACCATTTGTCTAACCCACCAACTGTCTCCTCCTCCTTCATTCCCACCTCTCATCCATACTTAATATTTTCACTTCTAGTATTCCGCAGATATTATTTATATCACTTGGATCTACTCTCTTCCATCATATTTTCATTGAGTTGTGAGATAGTAGACTTTGTGGGGCTTTTTCATGCACTTTTCTCTTGGGTTATCCTTCCCTCTACCATGTGATTTCCCTGACAATTCCATGTTCCTCATAATTTCTTCCTTTCTACTCTTGCTATTCTACACCTCTAATTTCATTTCACCCATATCTTCCCTTAAGGCATCTTTTTTTTCCCCTAAGTACTCCTTTCTAGATTTCTAGCTTCCAATTGTTCTTAATAGACCATGAAATATCCTTAGTCTTGCTTTCTTCCTAGAAATCTTTGTTAGTGTTGACATAGTTTTCTGAATGCTCCTTTTCAGTTTTCAGCCAGCCACCCTTCTATTAGAACACTAGGCACAAAAATTACTTGAAATTGCATCTAACCCTTATGCTAGCATCTGAAGGAATTTCATTTGCTATCAGTGTTTCTCAATGTTTCTACTCTTTAAAAAAGAATTATACTTGTGTTGTTTATGCTCAGAGCCCCTTAAGGTTTGAACTTTCAGATTTCATTTACTTTTCTTTGTAATTTTATTATGTCCTTAAAATTTTTTTCTTTCATACAATACATCCTTACCACAAAATTCCCCTTCCTCTGCTTTTATCAGTATCCCCAACCATGTCCTCATTCCCCCAGATCCACCTCTCCTCCATTTCCCTGAGAAAAGAGTAGGCTTACAAGGGATATCAACTGAACATGGCCTAGCAACCTACAACAGGACTAAGTATAAACTTTGTCCCCTAGATTAACCCTTTTTTTATCTCTGTGCTTTCATTTTAGTGATCCCCAGCACCTCCCTGTCTAATTCATGCTGCTCTTCTTCCAGTGTATGAAAACATACATCATGTTATAAGACTAGGCAGGGTGCATGATAGAGATAGGGAGGTGGATTATTTATCATGAAGCATCCATTGCAGAATGTGGGGAATCCCCCATGATCACTATATAAATCATACTTTTGAAGCTTTATGGTTTGAATAGCTGTTTATACTGAAATCAGGAAAATAAATATTGATTTATTAGTTTCCATATTATTTCAAAAGCTCTTTATTGAGCATCTCTATTATGTTAATAATGCCCTAGGGCCCAATGATACAGTGGAAAAGAGCATAGTTCTTCTCCCCAGTGAACTTTTCATCTACTGACATAAAAAGAAACCTTAGAATGTGCTCACGAGACAAAACTAAAAAATTCAATTGATTAACTCTTCTATATACATGTGTACATTTAAAAACTCACACTGGCATGAAGATGAAGTCTCCTTGTACATATATTTGCTTAGCAGATATCAGTTAGTAGCATTTATATTGTTTTAACCCAAAGAAATTTTGAATAAATGATTCATCTGTTCTTAGCATCTGCTTGCTTTTTGTTTAAGGGTTCTGTTTTTGGAACTATATTATCTGTGCCCTAATTAGTCAGCTTTGTACTGTGGAAATAGTTCTAACTGACACAGAAGGTCTGAGCATAACTCTGTTTCACTAAACACTTAAGAATTTAGGTAGTGGGGCCAGTGGGATGGCTCAGTGGGTAAAAGCATTCATTGTGCAAACCTGAAAGCCTGAATTGGATCTTCACACTTAACATGGAAGGCAGGAACTGAATGGTAATCTGTGCTTGCCACATATGTAGCATAGTGTGAATGCACTTATCCAAATATACACAATACTAATATGTAAAGATATATGTATGTGTGTATTTATGTATGTGTGTCTGCATGTGTGCTGAGGATGTCAGGTCTTATGTCACCTGAATGTTACTGATTTTCTCAATGCAACTGTTTCTTTCTCTCATTTTCTCTTCTGGACCTTTCACAGTTGAAGGGTCTCATGTGTGACATATCTAATGAGGAGTAGTGAGTAAAGGAGATAAGGTGGTAGCCAAGGAATACCACAGTATCTCAAAGGCATGAATATTTGGAATTTAACAATTCCTCTGCCTCAGAGAAAAGATTAAATTTCTACCATCAATTCTGATTGGCAAGCTAATGAGATATGCATTGGCACATTGAATAATCTTAGGCAGTTGAAGAGAATAAACTACATAGGGTTTTCATAGTTCCCCAACAAATTTGACAGTTATACAGTATTAGATAATAGAATATCATTTATTTTTCTATTTATTTTATTTCAAATTGATACATACGTCAATGCGAGTATTAGAGATGACAGTTTAGATACATAAATAGTGGATACAACATCAATGTAATATCACCATATAACCTTAGTAATCAAGCAGTCAAATAACTTAAAGTATAACTTAATTTAATTGCTAAAAATGATACATGCTCTGATTTTTTATTAAAATATAGAAATATATCTTTGTGTAATTCATTTTGTTTTAGTAGGAATTGTATCTTCATGGATTAATGACTTATTTACTCATACACTTATTCAAATTAGTTGAGCCATAAGTGAAAAACATTCATACTCAGTGGAAATGTATAAACTCAGTAACTGTATATTGTAGTGAATATAATAGAAGATTTAAAAGGTTTACATTTGAATGATAACCAGTAGTGAATTGTAATGAAATTTGGTCAATTATGATGGGGAATTTTGCCAGTTGGATTGGTTGAAAGAACTCAGCAGGTGTCATTTGTCTGCCTGAGTTCTCAGAGAACAATTATAAATACTCACATAAATTTTCCACACCCTATCAAGGAAACATAACAGTAGTCTACACTATGTTTAGCATTTGTCAGCTTTGACCAACACCTGAAATATAGCATAGGAAACAAGAGAAACAAATAGTATCTACTGATCCTGGTTAGCATAATTTTAAAAATTCCCAGTTTTGCAAAATTTCTATGCCATAGTTATTAAATCAGACAAGAACTTTGTAGATGTAACTAAGTGTTTCAATTAGCTGACCTTAAAATCAGAAGACTGATTACACTGGACCACTGAAGTGGGCTAAATGCAACCATAGGAGCCATATGATAAGAAAATAGGAGAGATAAGTTAGAAGGCTTAAAGTCCCAAAAGTATACATAGACAGCTCTAAACACAGATAGAAGACAACATAAAACAAAGCATAGGATAGCCTTCAGAAGAGAAGAACTACATAGTAGTTAGCAAAGGAACAGGGAACTTCACGTTATAACTACATAGAACAGAAATGTGCTAACAACCTGATCAAATGTAAAGGCAGATTCATCTCCAGAGCCATGAGAAAGATGTACAGCCAGTACCTTAATTTCAGCATTTTGAACATCTAAGCAAAGACTCAACTAAGTCATCCTGTGTCTCAACTTGCAGCCCACGGTAATGGTGAGATAATTTGAACTATGGTAAGTCACTGAATACAGAGTAGATTTCACATCAGCCACAAAAACTGAAGCCTGACCGTGGCTGAGAGACATGCCTCCTATTTTCTCAGATTCACAGAAAGAAAGCTTTATAATCCCTTGATTATCCATCATTCTTACAATTAACTTTTAACATCTGTAAAGTTTCTTTTGCTTGGTAAGATAAAAATAAAATAAAATCTGCATTTGAACCCTGGAGTCTTGTGTTCTTGACTCTATCTGGACACCAATTAGCAGTTTGATTTTGTGGCAAACTGTTGTAACTATCTCTAGTTCTTCACATATAATTTCCACAGTCTTGTCGTGATTTCCAATGCTTTTATTATTTTTTTAAGTGCCCACTGTTAAGGATCAGTGTTTGTCACTTGCTTTCTTGTATATACTACTTAAAAATCATAGGACAAGGGGGAAAGTGTAACAGGGGGAGTTTGGGGCTTCACGTATGTATATACACACACACAAATATGTGCGTGTATAGACATTCATATATATGCACATATGGATGTTTCATATATATATATACGTATATATACAATAATTTAAATGGAGAAATGGAGTAGTTATGATACCCTTACTAGATACCAGAGACTAATAAATAAAAAACTGAGTGTCATAAATGGGGTGCCTCTTTTGGGGTATTGACAAGTAAGATACAACAAACCACTACACATTAGATCATGGCCAATTCTATTAGTTATCTATTAGTATTTGACAGTAAGAATGTATTGCTGAAGTAGCACAAAGTTGTGTCATGGGACACAGATAAACTGATAGGTATCTGGAAGTTTCATCTTCTCTGGCTAGAGTTCATAGTGCTGAAGGGTACTATACATACTGCTGGAAGAGAAAAGTACCCATCAGTCTTACACAGCTATGAAATTGGAGAATTACAATAATGATTGGCCACCAAGACATACCTACTGTTGTAATAGTGGTGTGAGCAGAATGGGAGTGACCAGCCATTTTTTGTTTGGATTTAAGTTGGAATCCAGGAGATGAAATCCATATTAAGCATCAATACTGGGGTCAAGAACCTGTGGCTAGTCAAACCCTGAAGAAGAACCTACTACCGTTATTCACATAAATGGAAATACTATTAAAACAACTCTTAATTACATAGAATTTTACCTATAGATTAATAGATTAATTAGTCCCTCAAGCCTTGTAAGAGAAGCCTTCATTTACAACAGATGGTAATTAACAGAGACTTCAGAGTGCTCAATCCTAAGTGGGTATCTCTATCACACCTGTCCTCTCCATCCCGGGGGATTATTGTGGAAGATAGAACTTTTGTGGCTTCAATGAGAATTGGCCCCACAGGGTCATATATTTGAGTGTTTTGTTCTTAATTTGTGCAATTGTCTGGGAAGGATTAGGAGGTGTTGTCTCGTTGGGCGTCTGTTACTGGAGATTAGCTTTGACATTTCAAGAGCCCACTCCATTCCCAATTCTCTCCCTCCTGGTACCCCTCCGTGTGTGTGTGTGTGTGTGTGTGTGTGTGTGTGTGTGTGT